>DWIY01001498.1:0-10034 GCA_018248615.1 Erynnis brizo brizo
AACATCGTGAGGAAACCTGCATGCCTGAGAGTTCACAAAAAATGTTCTCAAAAGTATGTGAAGTCCACCAACCTGCAATATGCAAGCGTGGTGGACTAAGGCCTACATCCCTCTCATTATGAGAGGAGACCCGACCCTGTAATGGGTTACTGACGTGACTAGTAAAGACAGATGATAAACTGGTCCATTCCAGCTTCCGACGTGTGCCTATACCACCGATCGAAAGACTGATCGACATGTCTGTACACGCTAACGAACGACATCCGCTCAGACACTGAAACGCTCACTGAAGACAAAACAGACAAAGGCGCTGAGACGCGCTTGCGATGGTCAGCGCTGACCACTGTCGGCGCTGATAGCGACGCGTTATTCAAAAACGCTTCCTAGAGTTTCATATATTTTGTCTTGTCAGCGCCGACGGTCAGCGAATGATCAGCGTGACTCCCTTAAAGTAGATAGGTGTAAAAGTTTGTAATTTTGTGCTCCTACTTCCTCCTACCCTTTTATTCATATCGTTGGCTGGTCATCTCTGCGGTAAATTTTTTTTTTATTATTTCTCTATATGGTGTAATGTATTTAAATGGTCCTTCGAGCCGGATCCCAGAACAAGCGATAAATTAAAAAAAAAAACTTATGAATAAATATGCATTGTAATGGAAATGACTAAATTCCAGAAAAATAAACGCAAATGTCATTGAGCTTCTAACAAGTTTTTGTAGTTGAACTGATTTCGGGCTGAATGGCGTGTTAGATTCTCTTCCGACCCCCTGATCTGCTAATTGAGTGGCTAGCCGCTAAGTATCCTGTCTCTCCCGCTACGCTGCCTCTTTACCACAGCTCTTTACCGATGCCAGTGGAATTGACACACCATCTCCTAAAACTGTAACTTGTCGACTGTGTCCAAAAACCGAAGCCGGACTCAGTGTGCCTTTTCCTTGTCGCAGGTGCAATTATTTTGCGTCACAGGGTAGATATATACAGGTTGATTTCAGATTTGTCTTACTGAATACTATTCAAAGCAAGTATAACTGGATGGACGGTGGCCTGTCTTTAATATGAGTAGATAAACTGTGTCTCCGTCCAATCTAAACTGAAGTTCAGGGTACTTTCAGGATATGTGTATAAAAGTTACTCCATCCTTAAGTGTCCGAAACTTAATAAAACACTTTATGATATTGTATTTCCAAGGCACATCGCAAAGGTATACAATTTGAGAATCGATACGAAACCAAAACAATACAATATGACGTCCGTCGTTTGTTAGCGTAGTTTGGGCAGAAAACGTCAACAGAATTAATTACAAATTATTATCGCCAAGGCTCTCACTGTTTCGTTGGTAGAGCTACTTACATGCGCGGGCGCCACTCGTCAGTGACAACTCGTTGAATCACTGCGTTGAATAACGCCGTCGATCACTAGCCAGTCAACCATTAAAGTGTTCGCGCGCGTTTGTTTCAATTAAAAACTAGTGCGTTATCGTATATGTTTCTACAAATGTGATAAGATCATTACATCACTAGGTGATAAGAGATATCAAGGACCATTTTGTCTTCGGTACAAGTGAACGTCTGATCGCTGCAATTCAAATTCGAAGGCTGAAGATAAATATAGTGTTAAAACAAAAGTGATTTATTTTAGTGGTAGTGTGTAAAATTGTGTGACTGTAAACGGATGTCGTGGTACGCACCATGGCGAAGGGGAAGACACTAAAGATAACAGTGGTCGGGGATGGAATGGTTGGCAAGACGTGTCTTCTTTACGTGTATACAAGGAATGAATTTCCTAAGGAATATGTGCCGACTGTGTAAGTTATCTTGAATATGCAGTTGTAGTCTAAAAGAAAACTTTACAGGAGATTCGACTTCTATAGGTCAGTAGGCCGATTTACACGGGACTACTCGTGCGTGGCTAAATTAGCAGGTTGATGCTGTAACAGCGTTATCTTACACTGTTAATTTTGCCGGCTGGTAATTATGTGAGTTTCATGTGCAGAGAAAGTTAATGTAGTCCATGTCTACTACTAGATACTTACGTACCTACTACATATTTTGAAAAATATATAAGGAGGGAATTTAAACAATATTGAGACAAATTCAGTGATATTTTCCTTTAATGACTTCACTTCAATGCACGGTAAGTACTTACTTATCAACGTATGTACCTATTTCAATGAATCATTTTCTATAGCTGTTAGTAGTGTTAGTATTAGTTCCTCTAGCTGTTTAGCTCTTGAATGTTTCATCGTTGTTACGAGGTGTCAAATATAATTTTCATTCAGAATTTTTTTTTTATTATCATATGAGTTGCAAACGGGTATGCACTTTGCAGGTCACCTGATGTGTGGGTGTCACTGCCGCTTATGGACACCCACATTCAACCTCAAATATAGAAGAAACTCTATCTGAGTGTAAGTGGGTGATCTGCTTCTTTTTACTAAGTACTCGTGAGGACTGAGATGTTCGCTTCAAATAAAGTGTCCTGGCAACCATACCTACCGAAATACTAAAAAGACAAAATTTTAGAACGAAATACGAGATGAAGAACATGCTGCTTTACGGCGGGTTAAAAGGCTGAGGTAAGGATGGTAGAGGTACCTTACCTCCCGTACCTACCTAGTAGAACCACCCAGTAGCTAACCGGGATAAAATAAAGAGAGAGTACCTAGCATTCCTTATCCGTTATAATTAGATATTAATCTTAAAATTTAATGGACAGCATATTATTATCCATCCACTGAATTTAACTAATTCTAAAACATTACCTAACCGTAAAATTAGTTGTAAAAATTAACATTCATTGTAATTCCACCGGCGAGACGTCTAGATAGTTGTTTAGAATGGCTAATAACTTCCGTATGAGGATGTTCTCGGAAGATAACAGGTTTTACGTTATACAAACATACCAACTCACTGATTTTACAATATTTTAGATGCCTTGATGATTCGATCAAGTCTTACGTCACTAAATGTTTACACATAATTTGTATCGTAGCTTTAAATATGATGACTAATTTTCCCGTTCTCAGATATAAGTAGGTAGGTAGGTACCTATGTCATAAAAATTGCCGGTAGGCGGTAAAGTAATTCATAAATAAAATTTAAATACGGCAGGTTTAGTATGAGATTATTAGTACAAATCATTTGTTCCTAAGATATTTCGTATCATGGAGGATTAGATAAAGAGACCACGTAGGTATCTAACTACTTTGACGCGAAGTGTAAACAGGATTAAGGCTTCCAGTTGGTTCCGAATAGATAGGTACTATACTGTGCTAGGTATACCATTAATAATTGTTTATTGGTGTTAAGTCATATAAAATAATGTATGGAATTTTATATATTTGTAATAAACTAGATGACCCGGCAGACTTCGCTCCGCCAAATAAAGAGCAAAAAAAGTTTTAAAAAACTTATCCACTCTCCAGCAGTTAAGTGTCTCCACAAAAAATAACATCAAACCGTTTCTCGTTTTTTGAGGTGATAGAAATTAGAATATTTTTTAAGCAAATAAACTTCGATCAGTAATCCCTGATCGAAGCAAATAAAGAAAATTTTTCACAATAAAAAGTTACCTACTCATAGCTTTCCTCGTGAATGTGCATAATAATTATTATCATTTATACACTTTATTCGAGGTTTTGTCATTTTGTGATCGTAGTCCTCATGAGTAGTTGTAGGCATTCTCGGGCGTAGAGTCTATGGCAAAACTTCGTCGAATTTAACCCTCGTACCTACCTATCTACTATTCTGGGCGTTACTGCTGAAAATCAACTTTTATAATCGCTCAAGGTTCAGGAATTCCAGCGTGACGCGCTAACTTAAACTATTTATATAAATCAGGATAATATTAGGTACCTATCGAGGAAAACAATCCACACAGATCTTCGATCAGGGATAGTACACAGATTAGGTAACCACTCGTTGTCGTCCGCAATCATTCAGGTAGGAATATCCCAAGGCTTCCTCGTTCATGAAATGGAACCCAGCAATGTAGTAGGTAAACTCGCAATTTAATTACTATCGAATCCCCAGATAGTATTTAATCTGACTTCAGATAGATTGTTTTAAATATTATAATATAGCGTATTTTTTCTAAAATCAGTAGAATATTGAATACCTATTAAAAAGTATTTGAATATCAAGTAGCAGCTGAATAGAAATATTAAAACCTAGATTTTAAAGTATCAAACCAATTTGTAAAGTAAGTAGCTTGATATCAAAAATTCTACACAGGAGTAGGTAGGTACCTAGTCCAAAATTCGCAGTATTAGCTACTATACTACCTTTCATATTATCCTGTTATGCTGTCGTATCCTAAACGTCGATCTGGATCATGAATCAATCAGATTAATAAAAATAATTATATTAAATTATTGGCACGAATAGTTTATCGTTGATGGGGTCATCAAAACTAAATGACTGTCTATTTCCGCTAGCAAATGTCGACAGTTCATACAATTGTACGGATAGGTACTGGTCGATACGCAGTACACACGGTACAAAACTATGCGAAGTGCACTATTTATAAAGTCAAATACGTGTCGCGGCATTGTTGTATTGTGTAGGTACTGTGTACATCGTTTCCTCCTCGCCACTTGACCAAGTTGACGCGCGCCCACTACTAACTTAGGCGACTTCCCTGCAAAATTCAACGATCATAGACTAATTGTACAGAAATGACGCTAATTAGTAAGATACTTTTAAAGCAGTCCATAAAATTTTCGTACAATCACACATTCACCTTTTCGTGCTAAGTAATTACCGCCGCTACCGCCGCTATTAAAGCATCGTTTCTTGGTTGAGTTGGGATGGGCTACAAAAGCTCTAATAGTCTAATAGTCGTACGTAATTTCTACTTCTTTCCTCTATCTTCCCTTTATCCTCAAAATTCCTCAGATCCTAAGGTTAAATTAAGAAATTAAATGATTATTCGCTTTACGATCAAATTAATGTGGCGTTAGGAACCTTTTGGCGACTATTTGCTTATAACTGTGTATAATTTGAATAAAATTGAATAAATACTTTACTTATTTAAATTTTAGATTCGACAACTACGTTGGCCACATCACGGTGGACGGAGAAGAGGTGGAGATGGCGCTGTGGGACACCGCCGGACAGGAAGATTATGAGCGATTAAGGCCATTAACATACAATAATGTAAGCCCTATGTGTATATAATTGTAATGGAAGTAAGTAGTATTAAATTTTCATTGTGTGGGACAACTATTTGGCCGCTCAGTTTTTATAGAATTTTAAAAAGGTTTGGTCTCATAAATTTTTAAAATATCAGATCTTTTATAAATTTTCTTTATTTTATTGTCTTATATTTAGTGGATACCTTACTTAATGAACTATTACTGTTACGTAAACCAAGGCGATTTAGGTAGGTGATCTAACCCGCTGATCACAATGACATACCTAATTAGGTATAGTAACTTAACACTCACATACGTAAAAACATTCTTGTTTTTCCCTGGGAGTCGCACTCAGGGTTCTCGAGGTAAAACCAGGTAATTATCTACCTATAGGTACCTAACATGACACAGTGGATCAATAGTTACTTTAATAGTTCAGTAGGATTCTAGAAAAAACGAACCTATAGATACTTGTACCTATACGTAAATACCACGTGCTTGATTAGAAAGAAATTGTTTTTCATAATTACATACTTAATATTTTATTTTCAGACGAACTGCTACTTGTTATGTTACTCGGTCGGCAGCCGTTCATCGTACGAGAATGTTAGCCTTAAATGGTATCCTGAATTAAAGCATTTCAGCTCTTCTGTGCCTATTATATTAGTAGGTATGTTGAAAAACTGAATATATTTATTTTAATCTACTTACAGCAATAATTGTGCTTCTTTAGGATTAAGGAAGAGTCAGCATGGTTATTTCTATAAATAGGTAGCTATCCTAATGCTCATCTGAGGATCACTACACACTTTTATATTTGTTTATTAACAAGGCTTACAAACTAAGAACACAAATAAAATTACAATGATGGCCAATAAATAAGGTTATTCAATAATTTAAACAGAATTATAATTCTAAAAACTTCGATAAAGTAAAGTCTTTTTACTCTTTTGTCCTCGAATTATAAAGCCTTACATTTTAAAACATTTTTAGTGTAGTTATTATTTAAATGAGAAACTTTCACGTATCCTGGATATTTAAGTACTTATGTACAGTTTTATTGAACTTCGTTCATATCCATGCCTACCTAATTATTTAGTATCTAATTAACGGAAAAGATAAACTTAAGTACCTATCTATTGTGAAAATTATTTAATTATTCAATAATCGCATACCTGTATCCTTAACATAACGTTGTTAAACAATTAGGGATAAATTAATGATCTTAATCATTAACTAATACATTATTTGAATAAATGAACATTTACCTAAGTATTTATAATTAGGTAACTATTATCTTACAGATGAAACCATAAAGTTAATAAAGTAATTACCTATGTATCTACCTACTAATGCAAAGGAAACTTTTAGGTAGGTAGGTACTACTTATAACATCAAAGTTTAGTTTCTTTAAGTTACTCTGTTTTAATAATACTTACTTACGATGTATTTATGTATACCTACCTATAGTTACCTAATCTCCGTTTTTATTCCCTTGTCATATTTGGTAAACAATCTTAGCGTGTCTTTTTAGTTTTATTTGCAATTTGAAAATAACTCACACACAAAATTATAAAAAATTAAAACTAAATAGTCATTTATTATTGAAACAGATTTCTAGTAACTATAATTAATTTTTTTATAGCAATTTTAAACTTATTTTTTACTAATTTTTTTTTTCAATAAAAAGGAGTGCCAAGATTGTTTACCAAATAAGACAAGGGATTAAAAATGGACTTTAGATATTGTTTGGAACCATAAAATGAAACTTCATACATTTTTTTGTATTTCAGCTACAAAAACAGATTTAAGAACATCAGGAAAAGCAGTTATAACGACGCAAGAGGGAAAGAAATTAAAAAGAAAAATAAGGTATGGAAATTGTTGTACCTAGTTGTAGATAGAAAGAAAATTATACTATTTATAACATAACATAATGCTACGAAAATAATTTATAACAAAAACAAGACTTAAATCTATGGTGCAAATGAAAAGTAGGTAATAAATGTATCGCCGGCGGGCGTCGGCAGCTGCGTTATCATCTCGCATTATCGTCTCTGTGATAAGCCGGCAACGCTGATACGACCGGAATGAAACGAATTCATGATCGTTTAAAATTTTATAATAGTTATTGTTATTTTATGATAATAATGAGCTTTATATTTATGCCGATGGCAGCACTTGTAGCCTAAGATTCTGAACTTATTTATTCAGCTCCTGCCTCCTTAATCTAGGTAGGTACACGACTGACCTCCGGTGTGTTTTAACGATGGACTCTAATTTTGTTACTAAGCTATATTATTTAAACTTTTCACATACTTTCAGAGCTGCTCAGTTTGTGGAGTGCTCTGCTTTGGAACGGCTAAACATGAACGAAGTTTTCGAAGAAGCTGTACGTGCCGCTTTACGCAAGAAGCCCGTTCATAAGCGAACCTGTCAGTATCTGTAAAATTAATAATGTTTTTAAATTACCAGTCTTAGTACGGCTATAGTATAAATATATAATAATATGTTGTTGTTTATTATTAAAAAAGACATGAGATTCATATTTTTTAGAGTTACGCTAGAGATAGCTTTAGATAAAATTTACTTAAAGTCCTTTAAAATATTAATACACTTTTAAATATTATAGAACATGTAAATAATGTGCTTTTATGTCATAAAATGTAGGTGTGGAACTGTGGATGTAAGGATAGCAAAGCACCTATGACTGTTGGTTTTACAATTTAAAAAACTGACTTATGTACATTGCTTCTCAATTTATTTCAAACTGCGCATTTATTATAAATTTTATTATAATTTCACCTCCTCAATAAAAAGATTTTCTTTTTTCTTGATCCTATAAGTTATCAGGTACCTAGAAGAACAATAATCAGGTAATAAAATTATAAATATAAAATATTGTAGATTATTTGAAAATAGGTAAAATTATTTAAAGATTTGATATTATTTATTTATTATCCTTCCTGGTTTAAAATAAAGTATGTTAAGTATTAAGTTCGTTCGAGTATTACCTAATTGAAACAGAATGTATACTTATAAAAAAGTTGTAAGTGTTTTGTGTGTGCACAAAGTATTATTTTAACTAATTGTAATGACCACTTTGAAAGAATTATTCCTATTAGATAAGACCCCATGACCCTTAATAAAAGACCGCAATATTTGTTATGATTCCTGGGGTTACTTGTTTGGTTGTTAGTTACCCATAAATCGATAAAACAAACATCTAGAGGACCGTACCACGGTACCATTTTACATTTGTATTTCTTTGTACCCTACGAAAACAAACAAAAATGCATAAAATTAATAATGGTCATGTACTTATTCATAGAGCTATTTATGAAAGTAAATAAAATATAAATATACAAAGTATTTTTTTAAATTTATTCCGTTCTTATTTGATTGTAAGAACCGATCACATAAAGACCGATTTCTAGTTTCACATTTTACGAAATATTTTTATATTCCTCATCTCATTCCCGCTTTTGTCCCCAATGTAGGCACAGTAAAGTGACAAGCACCTTGCTTCATCTTTTTATTTATTTATTTACAAATTCACAAAAAATATGATATTTCCAATGTATAGCTCAAGATCCCAGAGCGATCTGACCTAACTTATTTTCATGATGGATGAAACCTTATGTTCTCAATAGCGTCTCATGTTCTCTGAATACCAGCGAACTTGTGGAGCTCGCCCTGTGACACCTGGGCAGATATCGGGTAAGAAAGGTAGTCACCTTTCTTATATCGTATCGTGAGGTGATTTGATTTTCGCAATTTTGGCGCTGATTGCCTCTGATCGCAAGAAAGAGAAGTGGGTGGGAACGGAACTAATAATAGAGATAGGAGTTACGCTTTAAGCGGTCCCTAGACGGTCATGCTGCATGACATGCATTTACGTGAATTATATGCCTATATATAAATACGTTATATTATATTAATATATAGAATTATACGTTCGGCTTGATTTTGGAAAACAAACTTCGCCATCCACACGCTTGCGAGTGAGTTTGTGTGTTCGGAACAGGCAAGCATGACGGACGTTGAGCTTGTATCGGCTTTTGTCATTTGGCTTAATTTGGACGCATTTGGACGTTTGAATTTGTGATGGCTTGTTGAGGTTTGCCAAGCGTGCGTACGTAGCATTAGTCATTTCACATTCACATTCTCTAAACGTTTTCAATCTTTAGTTAGGTACCTAAGTATAATACATCTATGGTCAAAACGTCATATGTCAATGTCATTTTATTTTGACAAGTACCTATGAAGTACAATAATTATTTAATGTAAAGTAGGTAAAATACATAGGTAATAAGATAGTTACCTAATTTTATTATTTTATTGTATGGTGGATAAATACTATTTTTATTCTGGTTCAACTGTTTTATGCTTATAAAAGAAATTTCCAGCGAATTTTACGCAGTAATTTGGATCATCACAAGATCACAATGAAACGTACATATGATTCTATGAGTTCCTCTATAGAAATTAGTTCATATCGTGATCAACATTTTAAGGTATTTGTTTTAACTTCTTACATTGCTTCCATCAATAAATAATATTATATTGCTATAGCCATATTTTGTGACAATACTGTAATAATAAATAATAATGTAACTTGGCATTTTAGGAAAAATAGGTTATAGCTTTCGTGGCGTCATTACTTTTTCGTTACCTGTAAACATTAGCAATCCAGCTGTTTTTTGTTTTGATTATATTTCTATGTTATAATCAATACAGGGCTCGCGCAGTGAACAGGAAAGACTTTTGAGAACATCATCCACCTTATATATTGGTAATTTATCTTTTTATACAACAGAGGAGCAAATATATGAACTCTTCTCAAGATGTGGTGATATCCGCAGAGTAATTATGGGTTTGGATAAATACAAAAAAACAC
>DWIY01001499.1:0-10028 GCA_018248615.1 Erynnis brizo brizo
AGGTTCACACCATTCAAGTAGCAATCCAGCGCTGGACTGGAATGCTCTACTGGAATGGTGTGAACGGGGTATTATGCTACTTTGCATAACACGCCCAAACCCCGGCTCAAGTACGAGTAAGCACTGTTTGTTACCTTTGCCGAGCGGAAAGATAAGGAAAAAGAAAACAACGTGACAGAAATACTAAGGGCCCGGCATAAATAATGTATACTCCTGAGTAAAGTAGACTGAGTTATCTTTTTGCATCTGTCTGCTTGAAGTCTGGCGGAGATTTGGTCTAGTATCAACTGTGTGCTTCCTTCAATATTTCTTGTTTTCATTTCAGCATTTCACAACTGTACCTGAATTTATTCGGACTTAGATTTCTACGAAATAAAACACTGTTTTCCAGTCATATGCGGTTATAGGAATACTTACTTGGACAGAGATGTTTTAGAAGGTTGTTTGTAATTATATGTATAATAGTACAATGTTTAACAGCGTAGGTACTGCAAGTTGTCAATAAAATGCACTCTTCAGTGCTTTGGAGGACATTTTCTCTAGAAACCTAGTCATAAGTTCTATAGGAATTTCTCTCATACTAATCCAGGATGGAGTAACGTGGAAAAAACTGCTCAAGCATTGTCCTGGGTAGATTTCTCGTTATTATTATGATACACGAACTATACATTTAACATGAAATTATCCATTTTTTAATACAAACAGAATACCGGGTTTACCCATATTTTCGATCGCACCTCACCTCCCCATACACGTAACGCCATTTCATACGTACACCTACTCGCAGTTAAGTGGATTTCCATATCGCTCTGATTGATGTATCACCATTACGCCTCAGTCACATATTTTAATAAACACATCAGAAATTTCCATATATTAATAGACCGAAAAAATTTCGGCACATTTATATCAATATGCTGTGTACCAGACCAGAAATAATGGAATCAGATGATTATAGAAAGAGTGTTGATGTCGTTGATATTGGTATTGTGTAGCTTGGTCCCCTGACCCTACGTTATCTTGTCACCCTCTTATTCCGTGGAGAGTATGTCTTTGGGTGATAGCCTGTTTGCTCTAAAAAAAACTCAAAAGCTTTGATCGCCCCTCAGGCAGAGCCTTAGACTGGGAGAAAAAAGCGGGCAGAAGAAAACTCCTAGCACACTTTTAAAACTAAATATGATTCATAAGATTATACTAAGTACATTATGATTAGGCCCGATGCTAATATACATACTGCCTATAGCAAAATTTAAACGTGCTATATTAGGTGCCTGTAATTTGTTTATTGTAACTATTCAGAGGTTGGTTTCTCAACAAAAAATAAGTTTTCTCGACGAATGCGAAAGCTACCGCCATAACTATAAAATTCAGACATAAAAAGTGTGCCACGAATGTTTCCGTTGGGCCTGTGTATTTTGTCTAGACTCTAGAAGATTTTCAAAAACTACGAATATTCTTTTGACAAAAATAACTGAGACACAAAGGTGGAACTATTTTTTATTCTTAAAGTATTTATTGAGATACTAAGATTATTTGTTTTTGACTCCTACAGATAAAATCCTAGGCTATTGTTCATACTAAAATAACGCCGAGGATTTTACGTCGAAATAATTTTCTTATACAAAAGATCCGTGGAAATAATCCTTTATGTTAAAAATTCTTAATCATCCTTTCATAAAAAAGAAAAAAATCTGAATTCGTTGGAAAAGTGACAAAAAAGGCAACATTATTCGTCGGCGCTTCCTATTTAAGTGACAGTTCCAAAAAAGACATAGAAGTGACATCAAACGCCCTGGTGTTGCCATTTAAGATGAGAAATGGGCAGCAGTGCAGGCGCGACAGCCTCGCCGGCGCGGCGCTAAGATTGTGGCCGCATTATGCTTATGCACTGAAATACTGAATATTCATTGTTGCGACGCGCAGTATAAGCTAGAGCTCTTTAATCAACTCCCTCTTGCCAACGTACAATCCTTGTCGTTAATGGTAACTGCCGACAGCTGCGACGCTTTCCCCAAAAATTTTGCTAAACTTACGTTTCTCAGTCGGATTTTAACTAATTATAGTTTAACATGGTTGTGTTAAATCTACGGCACAGATTTACGCTGATTACGTCATGAATTGCTCCTCCTCATCATCAATTAAACTCATTATTATTATAATGTTACGTAGCTACCCAAGCAATCGGCTGGTATTGATTTCGGGATTGATTGAACTCGAGATAAACGTTGACGATTACAAAATATTGCCTCCCACTTCGATAAGCGCTTTTGAAAATAGATTTATGTGATAAATTGACCTGATAGGACGGAAACAAACTCAGTCGGTGAAAGCCAATGAACACGCCGTATCTAAGAGTCAAATTACTCGAAAAATTGGTTTGGGGAAAACCCTGTGGTACCATTATTGAAAAAAGGTCGGCTTGATTGATACCGAACTTTACACGTTGTAAATGTAAGAGTTTCGGTTTTTTTTTCTAAAAAAGATTGACTCAATTTGTCCTTGTACACTGCGCAATAAACTCGCTGGAGATATTGTAACGGAGAATTTATCTTTTACGGAGTCTGCAATCGTCCTAATTACATTGAAATTAGGATAATTTTGAGGATGCTAACTTAAGGAATTGAGTAAATAATCTCGCACACGAAGCTTTTCTTTGTCCTTATCTTACCGTCGCCTGCAGTTTAGTGAGTTTGAGATATTTTTTATAATGTGCTTCAGTAACTTACGTTTCAACTTACGAGTACTTTAGTAAAGTTACTTTGTACTCGTATGTGACGAAGATTGGTAATGAGATTTCAAATAAACGCGTAGTCAATCAAGGTAATTTTTTTTATTGTAAGATATAACCAAGACATTTAGACATCTAGAAATAACAAAATATTTATCATTTAATTTTCATCATGCCTGGATATAATATTTGTAACAGTATCTGGTATTCGTGTAATCCGAGCCTATGTCTTATTCGATCCATTGTAGAATTTCCTTTAAAGGAAATACAGAAAATCTGGACAGAATCGCGAATCTTCCTCTCATTAACTAGCATAATTTGAACAAAAATTTAATTACCCTCCGCGACGGTGCTCAGGAGCTATTGTGGTTCAAATAAAACGTCGCACGCACTGTTGGAACCGTCACGAGAGAGCTCACCGTGATAGATGATATTCGAGAACAATTAATCTTGGGCCAAAATATGCGGACGATTTGCAAGCGAGTGGTCGGGCCTAATGGTCGGGAGGATTATCGCGGTCGCGTCCCGCACACGCCCCGCCGTCATTAGGAAAAATACGCGGCTTTCACCTACTGAGCGAAGATGTAGCTCCGAAGGAAGATTATTATTCAAGACTAGACCTTGCCCGCGGCTACATTCGTGGCGATTTTAGAACTTGGTCCAGACAGGGATAAAATTCTATGTTAATCTGGGTTATAAACTACGCGCATACCACATCTGTTTAGTCGTTTTAACGTTATCCATTCATCGTCACAAACTTTCATATTTGTAATAGTAGTAGGACTTAATTAACCTCGGATAGATCGTACCTACTATATTTTGCGATACGAATTTTAGTTGAACTCAGATAAATTATAAACTCAGGTGTTATACATTGTGCTTACTTATTTTTAATGTTTTTGAAGTGCTGTGACAAGATTTTCTTTATGGGTCAAAATTAGGGTGGCACTGTATTTACTAAAATATCATAAGTTAGTTAAGTGTACCTTATATTTTATCATTAAGTACCTCAAATTTTCGGTGCAATAATCAGTACCTGTACCTACCTGTTCAACAATCGACTCATCTAATCGCAGGTGTCACAGATATGCAATCGATACAAGCGACATACTCACGCCAAAGTGTTCTGGGGAGCAATAAAGTGACAGCGCACGCTCATATATCATGGAGAGTTTCATAAAGGAGGCGGTGGGGCGGCAACGTTCGGACACTGAAGGCGTTGTTATGCAAGCCCGCTGTCCTCGGATAATGTCTTGCATAAATTTACTGTAATCGTGTAAAGCCATTGCTCGTACATGTCTAGCGGCAAAACTATCTACATTAATGAAATTGGAACTGTTTATATTGTACTTGCGCGCAAGTGGACAATGTCGTTGCATTTAATCCTTTAAGAAAAGGTTGTTTCTTAGCTACACATACTGCTGACTTAATCCAAAGATCTCTTGTAATTATTTTGGACCCCATTCAGGATCTGTATCCGCAGACATAATTATGTACCTACCTATTCGTGAAGACACGGTCTGTAATCGCTAATTCAATACTGCATTCGATCCAAATCCTATAATTATCCTCTAACTCTCGTAACTACAGGTATGCAATTCGATATATTTTTTTCCTGTTAAATGTATAACATAAAAAAACTTTTCTTATTTTCTCTTTTTAGAAATATTACAAAAAGGGCTATTAAGGGATAATAGTCTCTTACTCTTGTTAATCATTCGTTTTCCTCCCCCTTTGGATAAGGATACAGATTTTGCCGCAAAGCAATAATCTTTCGGGAAAACTTTTCGCAACAATTCCCTACGTTGAAATAATGAAGTGCCTCTGCTGGCATCTGGCATGTTAGTAAGTTACTGAAGACGGTATAGGTACTATAAGGCACTGCTTTGAAAAAATAAGTAGATGAGTTAGTACTTGTAATATTATGTATGAATGTATTCTCACCAGAAGATTTTAAATATTATGGAATCAAATCACTACTCAAATTCTTACCATCAGGTGGCCTGTCCCTGCTTGCTTGCTCATTTATAAAAAAAATCCTCTCTCGTGGGATTCTATGAAAGTTATCTAAGTATTTAAAATTAAATTTCTTAACTTTACCGTATTTTTCGGACGTAGAGGGTCCATAGAATAGCCATTTGCCATAAAAGTTAAAGCATGTTCGTTAAAATCATTTTATTGTTGGTTATTCGTAATTTTGTTTGTTAATTACTTAAAGTGTTACATTGGCCATATAGGATGATTTATTTATCCACGCACTGAGACCACTGAGACGAAGTTGAACGGCGTGGGCTGCTCCACTAATTGGCGATACCTGTTTCCAACTTCCACTGAACACGAATGCGTTATTGTTACCTATTTGGAAGTTTAATTTGAAATGGCCGCTTTGATTCTGTTTGAGTGGTTAATGCAATTTCATTTATTAAAGAGTCTCTCATGTGTCAATTGATCGCAGAATTCAGAACCAACTAAATAGGTGGAGCGTTAAATATTGTGAAAGCACCCCAATAACGATAATGGATAGCTTTGATGTTTATCGTTCGTAATAAAAGTTAAATAACTTACGTATTTTCATTACCGATTTAATAGTAGGTACAATTAATAGCATTGCAATTAAAGCAATTGATGTGAAACACTGTCATAGCATAATTTAAGCATAAATGCGGTTTGTACATAATTCTATGTTAAACATGTTAATAACAATATTTAATAATATTTTATTTGGTATATTATATTATAATAGGTAATAATTTTTTTAATTTTTTTTTAATAGTTTTTAATATTTGCTCTCAGAAATGTGTATTGGTCTTACTTACTGTTCTAAGACAAGTTACCCCTCAGGCAGCTGGTACAAAACAGAGATTCTATGCTAAGAATAAGAATACTGACAGCACAAATGAAAGTTATAATTAATTTGCAAAGCGAGCTTCAGTTCGTTTCTTATAATTATTGTACAAAATAGTTAGTTTCCTAGTTATGTTGTAATTGTGCGCTGAGGAAACACGGGGCGGGCGCGGCAGGCGCACGGTAAGTCGACGCGCCAATGCAAATTAGTTGGAATCACAATTAGTGCTTGATTGTTGTTCGCCCTGCAGGCTGCATTTACCGGGTGAAACAACCAGGTAAGAGATTCAGCAAATAAATTATGAACCGGCGCGCTTCTTCCTGGCCCTTGTCGTATGTTCCGCAAATACAATTTCAGTCTTCGCTGCTTATTTTTTAATTGGGATGTGGACTCGAGAGTCAATTGAGATGCTATTATAGAACTGTCAAAAACGAAAAATGACGTCATAATCCGGTTTTTTCATAAAAAATCTATGTTTTGTCTAAAGGACCGGGCTTATGACCAATCCCAATTAAACAAACAATAAGAACTTGTTTACTAATCGCTCTTGTATTGCGACGAGATAGGAGCTTACCATCGCAAACAAAACGTCCTCACTATGTCGTTCCAGTTGACAGATGATGTTTAGGAGCAATTAATCTTGCTTGACCAAATATGCGGGCGAATTGCGGTCCTAATGACTGTGTAGCCGCCACATTCCATTTCCAAACTGTTACTATTTCCTTATCTGCCTTAACTGTATCTCGGGAGTCGGGGAATATTTTCTACAAGACAATGCCATATTAAAGATACCTAATATAAGTGTAGTATCACTTGGAAGAAAATATACGGTATTATTCTTTCCTAAAACGTGAGCGCGATACGAATATGTCATTGGGATTCCACAGCAAAAACGGTGTATAATGTGACAACAGCGATATGTAGGTAGGTACCTCACATCGAATATTATTCGAAAGAACACCCATATCATCGTCAAATATAGCCCTTTTTGATTCCTAATACGCAATATTTAGGATATATCTATACAATACCATACGTAAACGAGTTTTGGGTTAACGGTGACGTTATAGGGATTTCCCTAATACCGTTCGTGCTTTCGTAATCGTAGGTAGGAAATGGAACAAAGTTTTACCTAATAACTTAGGCGACTTTGCCATTCATAAAATTTGATCCAATTCCACAGTGACAGTATGATTTTTGAATAAACACCCATATCACGGTCCTAATATGTTTATTTATAACCGTGATACAAGAAAATCATCCTCTAAATGCAAATCTTCATTAATATTTTGCCCTGTTGCTTGTTGCTCACGTCTTGTGTTTTTGTTAAGGCTGGATTAATAATCGCAAATACTCAATTCGTGGCGATCCTCTAGTTTTAAATGGGTAGCAATTTATCTCAGATGGACGTTTATACATATACGTACGATCTCAGATGGACAGTTTGATGTTAATGGGTTGCAGTGACCACTTAACATTAGGTTCATGCTTATTTGCAATTATATTTAAAAATAATGAAATACACGAATCAGATGTGATTTAATTTAATGACCAAATGCAATGGGGTTAAAAGATCATCTAATAACGCAGTCAAGGGCATCCTTCTGAAAGAATCTTGACACGGTTGGCTACGCTCTTCAGTGAGCTTTTCAATGACAGGCTCTTCTAAAGGGTTTCCTTTTTACTTTCACTTTAATTAAGAACTTTAATTGCTCTTCGCCTTATTTAACTTTGTTCCACTTGGTTTACCTTTTTCGTTTTACTTCCTTCAATTAAATTGACACACAAGGATATCACGTTTGTCGTTTGGGAGCTTTTGTCTCTAATCTTTGAGTTGCATTCAATTTATAATGAGATAAAAGTTAACTAGACTACAAAAGTAGGTACAATTAATACGAAACGACAATCTTTTGCAATGGAAACTTTTATTATCCGGTTTACATTAGATACTTATACTTTCATTATGTGGTTTAAAGGTTTAAAATAAGATCCGTAAGGGCAGATACCGCTGTGAAGCAGCAAACTCTTCATGAGCTTAAGTTGGAGAGATGTGGTTGCCGGAAAACTTCATCTGTACAGTCGTCTTTATACGTTCTCCTGAGCACTTTATAAAACGATGATTATGGGTCAGCAATTGGAATTAGGTACCTTCAGAGTACTGTAGATCGGTGACCCGATTGCGGACGGGTCATCTGGTACTTAATATTCAAAGGGTCGTGTGATCAGGGATTCCGGACGCGATCCAGCGCCGAGCGGCGCCGCAATGATCGAAACTACCTTTCAGTCGCCCCGGCCGGAGTTCCCGACGTCATCGCATTGGACGGACCAAAACAAAAGGCGGTGCGAATTACGTTTTGATGTAACTATTATGGTTATACTTTGGTTTTGGAAGATTGAACTAGACAAACAATTCGACCAAGATTGTGTTTAAAAAGTAAGGAAAGCAGATGTGAGCACATAACAAGCCGTAGATAAAGAAAAAAATAGTAAACAGATCAGCAGTGTAGTAGTGTACAATGCATTTTTTCAAATTTGAGATCCCGTACCCAACACATCCATACGTACAGGCTTATTACTATTTAACGAACACAACATATCTAGGTACGGCTTAATTGGGAGAATGAACTGCAGACTCGATATAACGTTTCATTGTTCTCGGAATCCGATTTTACATTCATTACTTAACTTTTTAATCAAATTTAATCCTGAATTTTGAGGTTGGCTCGTCCAATTTCACAGTTGAATGAATTTGTTTCAGGGTTGCAAAGAAGTGTTTCAATGTAAGCCTTCATTCAAATAACGGAAAGGTCGGATTTATAGGAGCAGCCGACCGAAATATTCACGATTCGCCGAACTCAAAGATCTCCGACGATTTATTGATATTATTATGTCTATACTTTAGTTTTTCGGCCGGCATAAAACTTTTATCCAAAAGAATTTTTCCATACGTGATGGATTTTTTCCTCCAGTAATAGCGACTCAAGTTTGATGTAAATTGATGTAATCGCTATTTCACACTTTGCGGTCATCTCGCTTTACCTAAATTGTTTTTCCTTGTTCCAGAAACTACTCATGAGCCCGCAGGCGGAAGAAGTTGACCGGTGGCGGGCACGGATGCCGTGAGCTAGAGCACCGGGAACGCTTGACGTCGTCGTGATGAGCACAACCCGCCATAATGCGTCGGCGGCCATTTTAAACAGGCATCGGACTCGTTCGTCGGCACGAGATGGCCGTCAGCGGCGCCTGCGCAAACAGCCTCCCTGCGCTCGCGCGCGTTCCCCCTTTACCGCGCCACTATGAGATGTGGAAACACGGCAAGTGGCGTCAGAAATCGCAACCGAGGACAAACGCGGCAGTTAGAGTTCCCAGATAGAGATTGTACAGTGAATTTTAGAGGCCTAAGTGTTACGGTGTCGTGTAAATATAGTGTTGTGTAGATGTTAGGTATGGCGGAGGGGAGGGGCGCGCGCGTGCCGCTGCTGGAGAGCGGGGAGTACGCGCACAAGGCGCCCGCGCCCCGCTGCTGCCTGTGGCTGGCCGGCCACATCAACGTGAGGAAATGCGTCGCCGGCATCATGCTGCTCTCCGTCCTCACCATATTCTTCTATACGTATTACGTCACGGCGCCACTCACGAGGTTTGTATTGTTCATCTCTTTCATGTTTTTCAGGATAACAAATCTGGTTTACGGTTAACGTAAAGAGATATCCTTGGTTTAGGTTTTAAATATTGGAGTGGTCGAAGTCCTTTCTTTATTTTAAACTTTCAAGGTTATTCACTACACTATTTAACACATTCATTGGATACATACTACCGAGGTAAATAAATTAAATAAATCCTTCCTACGTTCAAGTATTTATCTGAGGACACCGCAGTGTTTCGATTACATTCTTATTTTATTTAAGAATGTAATCGACTTGGCGTTTGGACATTGGACATTCTTACTGAAAGCTAAAACCATAGTTTTAGATCATTAACAGAATGTCGTCTCAATGCTCTGTAAATTATGTAAGTCCATTAGTAAGTATGTCAAGGATAGGAGACCAGCGCTAAGAATTCAATGAAGATGAACTAAAATAGAAAAATATTGATTTAAAAAACAAAACCATAATAAAAATTGATGTTTCATGTGAAATAAAAGCACCACGTTTATAGTTTGATATTGTGGACTATGGCATCAGTAATTATATAACGAACAAGTAGATTTTATCGTTTCGACTATTCCATACAGGACACAGATATTGTGTATAATTGATTAAAAGCCTATAATCGCTCCAATTCACTTTTATTTCATTCCAAACGGTCGGTTTTGTGTATAGAGAATTTCGTTTAAAATTTAAATGCACAGGATAATTATTAAATATAAAATTAAACGTCGTAAAACACGCTCGAACGTAATTAATTACGCTAGCTGAAATATGCGTCATTCGCACAAAATCCAATTTACTTGCTAAC
>DWIY01001500.1:0-10025 GCA_018248615.1 Erynnis brizo brizo
AAAATGAACATCTGAGTTTCCTTCTTCTCTCCTATATTTGGGTTCCAACAGGAACACTTAGGAGTAAACTCCAGTCGTGCGTCGGAGCTGTCACACACACATTTTTTTTATTTAATGCTACACTTATTAGTTACGTAGTTTTATGACATACTTCATTCAAATTTTACTTGAAATTATAGTCGGGCAACATGGTTATTGGTTAAAGTGGTTTCGTGTATACCTGCATAAAAAGAAGACAAACAGGACGGGCCGTGGCTTGTTGGTAATGTGGTAATTGGTCACCGCCATACCCCGCCATTTGCTCCTATGTAAATACATTAACGGGACCACCAACGAGTATACCTTCACAAGTTGTAAGGGCCAGTAAGAGCTGTGGACCAACCTGTTTGACATCAGATTTTAAAAACAAGCTATAAAATAATTTACGTCCTTAGTAAATCGACAGTTTAAAAATCTGTAAAACCAGCGCCTTAAATAGGCTTGTAAAATCTGTTTAGCTCAGTAAACCATATTAAAGCAAGAACCATCGTCAAAGTGCATCTTAAGACATATGCAACTAGTTCATACGCGGTTAAGCTACGTTGCGTTACCATAGTCCATTGTTCATGTTCCGTCTCCAGCAGCAGATCTGCTCAATAGTACCAAACTATTTCATTGTCATTGCTGCTTATTCAGCGTGTAAAATTTAATAGTATCTTGATTCTAAATATTTACCATATAAACGCAACACAGACACACGCACGTTACCCCTTGTCCTAATTGCCATATTGTCTTAATCGCTCGCAAAAGTTGGTCGTGCGACAACACCCTTGCGTACATTTGTCATAATTCAGTGCGTATGTCATTAGGACAGCACGTATATTGTACCTACATTATTATTATTATGCTATAAACTTTTAAATTATAAAAGTTACTTAGTTACTTATTAAAGTATAAGATACAAAACTTCCCGACTCCAATGCGTTTAACGCATCCAAGTCGCATTTACACGTGCCGTCGACCCGTTGAAGACACGCACTTGTTCAAATCATCCCAAAGAACTCGTGCCAAATAGAGCAAGCAATAAGTTAATGATGACGATGCTTTTTGTTATTGCTCATCAATTATGCAAGTATAGGATACTTCCTGTCGTAAAAATTGTGACATGCAGACAAAGAAGTAGCTACCTACCTTCCTTTATCAATATACATTACACGAACAAACAGTACATAACACACGCTTCATTAAGTATGGATGTATGACTATAGGAATGATGATTAAAAAAGTAGCCATTTGTTCATTGCTAGGTTTTTTACATTCCGCACGTTTCCGACCAGGAAGCTAGCAACTAGTAATTTATAATCAAAACGCTCTCTGATTACCGCGCGATACTATTGGTTTTCTTTATAATAATATGTGCCATGTGTTCTCATGTAAGTACTTCACTTTGTGAAGATATCATTTTAAGTAATTACAAAAATGTTTGTGTTAAAAACAGTCGTGTTAATAAAACATTATGACCATCGATGCATGACTGCTTCGGTGCCAACTAGAGAGCGGCTATCGTGAAAGTGAAATCGAAAATGAATGAAGAACAAAAATAACTGTACTTACACGCTTGTTGACTTGTTTATCGATGTTATAAAATACTATTTATGCATATTCTGTAAGAAATAATTAGTTATACGCAATAAAGAGAATTTATCAATTAATTTACGTGAAATCTACCGTTATTGTACCATTCGGGGAAAACTGTCTACAAATTATATTTAAAAAGGATAGTCCTATGCCAGTAGGTAAAAGCAACTCATTTGTATCTTTTGGGAAAGGATTCCTACGAACGGAACATTAATTAAAACCAAGTAAACAAAATATTTACGCGTGTGAAATTCCACGAGCCTTTCCCTGTAAAATTTACAGTGTAAACAATAGCAACGCCTACAATGGCAATCTGTTGATTTCAATATGAACGATAAAATATATTATGAGGCGGGGCATTAGACCTAAATCTCGAACAGACGTCGCCACTTAAAATAAGCTGGCACGATTTCAAGTGCCGCCAACCTGAATGTGGAGTATTCAGTTCATCAAAACCAGATGTTTCCGAGTCCTACGTAAACATGGACATTCGCGCTGAACGTATGATTAAACATAGGCCGATTACGTTTGTTGACACACGCTCTGTGTGCTCAAAATGGAGTCGACGTAGGGACGTGTGCGGAGTCTATGCGTTATCTCAGGCCACGGAATTAAAATCATGCGTTAGCAGTGTACATTCAGATTCCCCTACTTTTATGGACCTTAATGTCTTACACTGAATATCAAAACGCGACATTCCAAAAATACATTTTCAACTGAGGATTCATGTCAAGTAAATCAGGAGAACTTTGCATTGTATGTTCACTTTAAACATTGGTATGTAGAAATACCAGCAGCAATTCACAGTCGTAGACGTTAAAATTTAAGCCTTAAACATGCTAAAATAGCCAAGCGCAGACGCTGAAGCACATTTCGGAGCTAATAAAAAATTCAGACGCTCAAGCTGGAAGAGGTTCAGCGACATTACAGGAATTAATGTTATAAACAAACAGTGGCGTTTGGCGCTGGTCCAAGTGGGTTGAGGCGCCGGCGCTAGAACGCCCGCGCGGATGGAATGCAACTATGCTATTGCCTTACTGCTAGATCGTTGGAGAGCTTTAAGGTACAGTCATCCATCAGATCTGATTCAAAATCAGACTTGATAATGTATGATTTCACACTGTGAAGGTAAGAGTGTGAAGCCTCAGAGTAGGTACCAGGTAACCGGAGAATACTGGAGTGGACTATTAGTTCCTTGTGGCTTACACACAAGAAAATCTACAAATAACCAGACTAGAAACAGATAAAAATGAAACCATCATTCTTTCGGCTTCGCTGGGATTACTCGTTCTTAAAACCTTTCTCCGGTTTTATTAGAGGGACATTATCATAATAGTGTGGTTTGGCACAGGTAAAAACTTTGCCAAATATGTTATTTATTGACAACGAAATCCAAAACGAGGGTATTGACCAGTTTAATCGTCAATGGCACTACCAGAGCCTTAATTATACTGTCATATTATGTGATCGTTGATTTGTATAATAATAATATAATGTATGCAACGATCTAACGCAAATATTATTAATGTCCGGTTATTCTTGAGGAAGTACGTACTAATTGCTCGTCTTACGCATTTAAATGTCCTCATGGTTTATGCATTGTCTGATTGTTGGGTTTATTAGATTTCCTGTGCCTTTTATATGCAAATTATTGAATTGTCATTAATACATTTAACTTTAATAGGCAGCATTTACGTTAAAAACAATTAAGTACATTTTTTCTCTACTTAACCTTAAAAATACATTAAAATAACGTTGCGGAACAACTTAACAAGTGATCGATGATTGAATAAACATTTATCTTAGTATCTTCTGCAGTATGATTTTCTTTTAAAATTTTTATCTACGACAATGACAGATTTCAGCAAAGTTAGATAAAAAGCAACGTAAGCTGGAGAAAACAGTAATTAATATAACCGTTTTACACTCCAATAAAACGATTATTATGAGCCGAAAGAAAACACAGCGTCGCTTATGAAGAAGCATAGTGTACTCACCTTATTTATAGCTCTGTACTTACAGTTTTATGTGCTGTGGTACTTGATTTCTGAACATAAGTCATCTGTCAAGTACCTGTCACCGGAAGGCGCGAGTGTCGCGAAGGAACTTTTCTTTTCATTGTAGTCTTCACCAGGAAGAAATTTCCAGCGACGCTGTGTTTTCTTTCGGCTCATAATAATCGTTTTATTGGAGTGTAAAACGGTTATATTATGAGCCTGTCGAAAACACAGCGTCGCTTATGAAGACGTGTTTGTTATCTGCTGGTGACTAAAATAACACACGCAATGTTGAGAATTATTACATTAAGAGATTGATGTAATTATACAAGTCTAAAATTCCATTTCTAATAATAATGGATGAATATTTACTATAATTTGTACTTATTTCTTATAGACAAGAAACAATGTCAAATTAATTTTTAATAATTATTTCGCGTACCTGTGTTTTAATTTTTCGGCAGTAAAACTTATTAAAGGTGTTTTCAGATGTGCAGTTACCTTGTTCTGATATATACTCTGTTGGTTGGTTCTTTAGCCATGCCCATGAAGCAACTGCAGAATGCTAACTGCCAGGAGTTGCATTGGTTCTGTTATTCATTGATCCAATCCCAATCATTGTTTTTGAAGCTTTTACTTCTCCACATACTTTTATTAATAACTGATCATACTGCTTTCTTCTGCTTTTACACTTTTGTAATTGACAACAAATTCATATAACGGGGTATATTGCCTTCAATTGGTGTTTATTAAGTTCTGTAAGAGATCTGTATAATGTCATCATTGTCTTGATTTTAAGAACCTGTTATCTTTAAAATGGTAGGATCATGAAGGCTCCATGATGCCTGATGCCAATAATAATATAAGTAGCAAGTTTACAGGATCTCACAAAACTGTATCGGTTCCAGATTCCTACTAGCCATTAATATACCTGTTCTGGATCCCAAATAGAGCACCTATGGCTTTGCATTCTGAATAGCTCTTAGAATACTTCTTACTGAAAGTAGGAAAATGCTTTTGCTCTGACATCTAACTTTAGATTCACTATACTACCTGCAGTGGGGCTATTGATCTGGTTTCTAAGTCTCATTTCCGAAATAGACCGTACCAAATTTTAGTTACTAACAAGTATGTCCCCAGTGACAGATCTGTACCAGGTATAGGACTTAAAGGTGGAAATATTAATATATAATTGCTGGAAGCAACAGGTACTCCTCTGGAACCACTCATCCCCAAGACAACTGGTCAGTTATAAAGTTATACCTCCCTGGTATGTAATGAGGAGACCCTGTTATGGTCCGCTAATTCAGCAACATTAACAGCTAAAATGTAATTGTTTACAGTTCTATTGATTCACTTTCTCTTTTGGTATATATGCAATCAGAGTCTGGTAGACTGCCTATAAGAGAATCTGTGTCCGGTTTGTTACTAACTTGTCCAAGAGACAGCTACAGCCACTATATTGGATAACTGAAGTAAACCAGTAACATTAGCTATACCTAAGCCACCTCCATATTGGATAGATGGATTGGGACAGCAACAGTATCTGTGGCTCCGAGCCCCTGTAGCTTGAATATATGAATTGGAATAACAACAGTTTCTATTGCTTCGAGCCTCCGCTGCCATGGATAAGTGACTTGGAACAGTAACACTTCTGGTTCAGAGCCTCTATTACATTGGATAAATGAATTGGGACAGCAACAGAATTGTTGATGGCCTGAGTGGCGCAGTGTATCCTGAGTTCGATTTTATTTTATTTTATTCATTTAACGAATACACTATTGGCCTATCACTAGACATTGTTAAATCAATACTGCAGAGATTCGAATGACGAATCCGAATTTCTGTTTCTATGTGCTGTGTTCTTGTCCCGTGCGCGCCCAGGGCACCCATGACACAGGGACTCCCAGCGTGGGACCATGAATGGAACATTATTCATTTATGTCTCCAAACCTCCAACATACTGGATAATTGAGTTGGGACAGCGACAATGTTTATGGCTCCGAGCCATCATTACATTGGATAAATGAATTAGAACAGCAGTGTTGTCTAACACTTTGAGACAACACTACTTGGCTGTTATTAGGCAACAATATTTATGGCACCGAGCCATCAATATATTGGATAAATGAATTAGAACAACAGTGTTGTCTAGCACTTTGAGCCAACACTATTTAGCTGTTATTAGGCAGCAATATTTATGGCGCCGTGCCATCATTACATTGGATAAATGAATTAGAACAGCAGTGTTGTCTAGCACTTTGAGCCAACACAACTTAGCTGTTATTAACATAGTTGTCAGATAAACAACCTTCCGAGGGTTGTTTTGGTTTTGCCAAATCAACATCTGCATAATTATGTTGGCAATAAAGACGGCCTTTGACAATGAATGTTCCACTTAAAAATTCTATACTTTGAGCTTGTATTAGAATTAATTTCTTGAAGTACACTTGCCACTCTAATGCCCTAAAGAGCTGCACAGCCCCTACAGCCTGAAGAGATAATATGATTTAATCTTAAGGGGCTAAGAGGAAATCGTCTAGGTGGACTAGAACTCGACAACCTCCCTTGCATAGGATCTCCGCGATCCAGCAAGTGATAGTGGCAATATGTGTGCAGAGAACTCCAATTGCTAGGCAAGTCATCAGCAAAATCAACTTGACATACTTTCTCATTTGACATCATTGACATTAGGAGCTTCATGGCCTCCGCGGCCTGAAAAGGCAATATGATTGTCTTAAAGGGCTAAGAGGAAATCGTCTAGGTGGACTAGAACTCGACAACCTCTCTTGCATAGGATCTCCGCGATCCAGCAAGTGATGGTGGGCAAATATGTGTACAGAGAAGGCCAATTGCTAGGCAAGTCATCTAGCAAAATCCACTTGACATCCTCTCTAGTTTAGAATATCAGCAGTCTAGCAAGTGACTGCAGTAAACAACCACAGTGTGGGAGAGCATCAAATAGTATGCAAAAATAATTAGCAAAATTTCTCCAAGCTAGCAGAACAGTCCATGTGACTGCGCTACCATTATTGACAAGCCTGTCATCCTGATGTAGGAAATTGGGAAGTAAATGTCTGTGAATTATTTTTAACTAATGTGTTTATCTAGACCTTCTGGGTCAATGGCATTTCTTCCCCCCCCCCCCCCCTTCTTTTTGACAATTAGCATCAGTGAGAAATCATCAATCAAATATCTGAGGGGAGGCAAGGCAGGCAGAATATTTGGTACAATCTTAGATAAATGGTAACCACATGATGGTCTCCCTTCAAAAGGTATCCTTCTGCTTTACCTGGTGATGTGTAAGAGATCCCTCTCTATAAATGGACACACCTCTGTCACTAATAAATAGTCATTTGGGTTCTGTGGCAGATGCCCCCTCATGACATTGTACGTAGACAGACTTGAAACTCCATGCTCTCTATTAGTAAGCAATTTGAGTTCTTTATTAAACTGAAATGTAAATCCTGTCTGGAGTGCACTCAAACAGAGAATAAATAAATTTAGTTAACTTATTTCTTAAGGCGATTGAAATGTCCAGTCTACTATTAATTTTTAATACAACTTATAGAAGTTCTTCTTGGGCAAACACTGCATTGGACAGGCTCCGATTACAACCACTGTACCAGCCAGCAATAATTTTCTTAGCTAAATGGCAAGCTCATCAAGGCCAAAGTAGGGCCTTGAATTAAATTGAAGAAACATATAAAAAGTTTCCAAAACATAAGAAATTTCCAGAGGGGCTTCCCAAAGGATTGGAAATCTTAGAATTCAGTTCTGTTTTCACTAGTTGGGACCTTCTTTTAATTAGTTTGAATTTTTCTGTCTTTACTTTTCTTAACTCCGACCCCTCCTAGATTAGTTTAGATTACAAAACTATAAGGGTTTTCGGCGCAATAATTGATTTGAATAGGCTTCGATGCCCGTAGATCCTATAACGAGCCGCCATTCTACTACTACCATAAATAAGATAGGTAGGTAGCCTACCTGTATTAATAAGGCGTCCATACTTGGATCCGTAGTCGGGACTTTCTTTAGTGTCTCTCACAAGAGAAACTAACTCTCGGGCGAAAAGGAAGTCGTGTTTGAACATGACGAGTTGACGACTCAGCCGTGTCGCCGGTTAAAGAATATTACCGTCACTTCGCGTTCGTCACTAACGATTTTATATTTTATTGTTAAGATATCTAAACTGCACTCATTTACTATTACTTTTAGTATTGTTTCTCACAAATACAGCAATACTGTAAGTTTTATAAGTTTATAAAACTTTTAACGATGTAAGATGGCGGCGAGTTACACACGCAATGAAAAGAAAAGTTCCTTCGCGACACTCGCGCCTTCCGGTGACAGGTACTTGACAGATGACTTATGTTCAGAAATCAAGTACCACAGCACATAAAACTGTAAGTACAGAGCTATAAATAAGGTGAGTACACTATGCTTCTTCATAAGCGACGCTGTGTTTTCGACAGGCTCATAATATCTATTTTTTGATAACATCTTAGAAAAAGTGTAATTGGTCGAAATTAGCAAGTAGTAAGTAGATACTTAATTGTTTCCTCACTCACGAAATCAAGTGAATGATTTGAGGTAGAAATAAAGGTTTGATAAATAAATAAGAATCACAGCTTTACCTATTTCACGCATAATACCAACACCTCATTCAAAATGTAGGTACACATAGAGACTTGTAAATATACGTATAATACCTTTGTTAGCGCGTCACAGAATTAAATTAATCTGCGAAGGAGATATTACTATGCGGCGGATACCCAACACAACAAACAAACAGGCTAGTTTATTCTCGGTTTCAATTAAATCGTAGCTTACCTCACAAGTTGCGCAGTAATAGGGGTCCTATATTATCTGCATGAAATTTGACTCACAAACCGCACTCTCCCGAGTGGGTCAACATAACTCGACCGAACTTGAAAGCTTCAATTACGCGAAGTGAGTTGTTCACGCAGGTGACTCCTTAATTACAGGGTTGAAATTGAGCTGCCCATTCGACTGTCACGTTTGCGAAGGATTATCATGCGCTGTATACGTAATCCATGCCAATTTATTGCGCACAGCTTCATAATTCACATGCTTTGTCCCTTATATTATATTAACGTTAATATAAGGACTTACTACGTTTACTTTGGCATTTTGTCTAAACTAATTTAAACTTTTAATTTTATTTTATTAATGTGTTTTGAAACATAGTATACAAGGTACCAATTTTTTTAACTTTATGTAATTTATAATACTGCAACAATGGAAGTACATTATTACAAACAGTCCAACCTTATCCAATCCAATTTGCGGGCCCGGCGCGTCATCTTCACGTAATGGGATTTCGGCCTTGCTCCAAAAAGGCTATTTACACATTACCTACAACTATCTTCCAATGCGTTATTAACTTATTAACGAGTTGTCGGGAATGGGAACGTCGGTAATTACCTACACAGATATAGGGTCTAATGCTAGGGCGACCTAGAGTTCATAAAGAAAACAAATAAGACCAACCTTTTTAAGGACGGTGAGACGGTGACTCATGTGCATGACTTTCATATTGCGATTTGTAGAATTGAGTTGGGTTTTGTGTTGCTTTTGCCATTTGACATCATTGTGTTAGTTATATAAAGAAGCGGATCTTATAAAATTATACGAGACGATATTTTTTTTCATGTAATCAATGCGACTTGCGGCTTTTACTAATAACATAGATTATCTACTTATTTCCCATGTCTTCGATTTTAACATGTGGAATTTACATCGAGCTCGCGATTTTTTATATTAAGAAGGCTGTTAGATAAGTCAAAGTCAAAAGCTTTTATTCATTATCAGACACAAGGGCATATTTGATACAAATATACAATTTCATGATCCAATTCCAGATGCATTAAAACACTAGCAGTGCCTACTTACTTCACTATTGTAGAAAGTCAAACCGATCTCCAGCTAAAGCGTTTTAAAGTGGGACTGGAGGAAACACATTTCCGGAACATTTCTTTCCTACATTGAACATTCGACGTTAAAACACGCCAATATTTATGAATGCATGAATAAAAAATATCGAATTTGTTAAACACGACTCTGTTAAACACGCCATGGCCTTTGATTGCGTTTCGGGTAAAATTAAGCAATTTCAGAGCAGTTTTTAATTAAACCCGGAAACGACATGTTGGAGTAGCACCAAAATAAATAAGCAGAGAAAAATTAGTATGGAGCATTTTTCGCGTTGTATTGACTGTACGCCCACATAACTTTCTGAGCGCTTTCCGCAAGTTCGAACGAGATGATGAAAATTAATTAACATTCAATTGTGTACTAGAGACATAGATAGACCTAGATCGTAGACCTAGTGACAATTCCGTTTCGAACTTTCAGTTTTTTCATACCAGGAAGTCATTGTTTTCTGCC
>DWIY01001501.1:0-10018 GCA_018248615.1 Erynnis brizo brizo
TATCCATAGATTGACTGGCATGGGCATGGGCATAATAGGATCTTGTAGTCCTCGAAATTCCGCATCTTTTGAGCCCTGAAACATCTACGTAGCCCTAAACCCTGGCGTACCATGACCAAATCTCACTATTCTTGAAATCGGCCATCGAAAAAACATTTTCCAATGTTAAAAATATGCAACGAGTCCTATTCGCCTTGATAGAAGAACCTTTATAACATTTAAGCTAAAACTACTCATTAATTAATAATTTCAGTCGAATTTCGACCACTGGGCAAACTAGTTCCATAAATAAATGCAATCAAACCCAATTAGTGGTAACTTATTCATTTCACTCGACTCAAAATGTCATGTTGGTTTCTTATTTAAAGTTAAATGTTAATTTGATAGTTTTGATGCAGATTTCGTCTTTAGTTATGTTAAATTACACAATAAGGTAGCAATAAAATATTTAAAAACGTATCCATTTTAAACTACTTGGTTGCCAGAGATACCTACTTTATATGTGGCCATCTTATATTACTTATGTTCTGCTAATTTTATAGCAAAATAATTGTATTTTTTTAGTTTTAGGTTTTTATATTTTATGTCCTTAAGCAACGAAAAGAATTGGTAGCTACCTACTCGTATTATAGGTACAACCTAATCGTATTATAGGTACAACCTACTCGTATTATAGGTACAACCTAATCGTATTATAGGTACATAATAGCTATTTAATAAATGTTTTTTCATACCTTCGTTTCGTTCTTTTCATGTAGTTTCATATATCAGCGGTTAAAGCCTAGTGACTTAGGCAAATTGAGGAGTCTAGGTTCGAATCCCAGTGGCACGCACCAATGACTTTGTAAAAAAGTAATATTATGCACTTTTTTAAATTAAATATCACCTGCTTCAAAAAAGATGTTCTCAAAGGTATGTGAAGTCCACCAACCCGTAGTAGGCCAGCGTGGTGGACTAAGGCCTACATCCCTCTCATTGTGAGAGGAGACCCGGCCCTGTTGTGTTCGAAAAGTTCCATTCTCTCCTTGAGAGAAACTGTGTGATATTGCTTTTTTACTAAAAGAAAATATCAATGACGTATGTATTATGTATAGAACGATGGAACGAATTTGAAACGAATGAAGTTCTATTTCGGTTAAAATGCATAATTAATTAATTATATATTTTAGCAAATGGGAACTTTCACGCCCAACCTCAAATAGAATAAAAGTCTCTCAGAGTTCGTATCTAATATGTCGTTGCTTTTCTTGAAAGCAAAAGTATTGGTCGCCTCAAAAATATCCTGAACGTAGGTGTATGGTACCTTACCTACGGATATAAGTATATGGTAGGGTACCCTAATCGAAGTACATAATATGAGTCTACTATTTAATGTTGTGCCAGTTAATGTTTTATTATGTTAAAAAACTTTCTTTTATCTTATAAAAGGTAGAAATTCGCTTTTCCCATTCATGGAGCTCATTGCGATCATTACAATTTTCCAATCACATATAAGTAATAAAGATATCACCTTGGTAATTCAACCAAAACACTATTGTTTCCTATTCATGCATACAATACTGCAATTGAATTGCATATGTGCAATTTACACGTCATAGAAGAAGCGTTGCGGCTTGCGTTATGTCTTTGCGATAACCATCAATTAGGCCCGTTGGTCTAGTAGTTATTAGTGATTCTAACTACTGGGTCAGAGGACGTGGGTTCGAACCCCACAGCTCTACTATTATCTATTTTTTTCTATATAATAAAAATGAATCGCTGTTCGTTAATATCACTAAAACTCGAGAACGGCTGGACCGATTTGGCTCATTTTGGTTTAGAAATGCGAGGAAATGGCAAATTCTTCTATATTTGGCAGAAAAAAGTGTGCCGTGTCAGCTAGTCATGTACATAAATAGTATGTACCTATGTATGTATAGGTAATTTTGAATTTTTAATAGCTGTCTGTGTCTGGTTACTATGACACAGATTCATCGCCTAATTTTGGATCGGAAAGTCAGTTAAATTTAAACAAACTTTTCTTTAAATTTAAACAACCTTCTTCTTTCTTCAGTTATTTTTGTGAACTTGGAATTTAAAGAGGAAATCCCTTGAAAGTATCGCAAACGCAACCCGCAGTCGCTTACCGCTAACGCAAGACGCAGCGGCACCGACTAAATTACATTCACACGTGCCACATCCAACTGGCTGCTAGTTTTCTATTGCATCAGTTATGGGATTCATGGGGGAGTGACGTTTTTTAAACATGTCTACACGTAACCCATTGTGTGTTACTTCACATAGGAGGTTCACATACGGAAGCAGCGAAAGCCGATTCTATATACGGTAATTTCTCGATCGATTTCATTAATTGAATCGATGATTATTTAGATGAGTGTTAATAGTTGAGTGAGTTGAGTGTTATTGAGGTTTGTTTTTTTAGGTGGTAGAGTAGAGTAGCTCGCCCGGAAAGCCTCATAACTCGTCGTAAAGCAGCATGTTCTTCATGTCTTGTGTTTCTGCCGGAGATACTTTATTTGAGCCGAACACCTTAGTGCTTAGATAGATTTTCCTCTATATTTGAGGTTGGATGTGAGTGCGGCTGCAGTAACCAATTCACATCAGGTGGCCTCCATGCATGATGTTAAGTAATCACTGCAACCCATGGACACTAACGTAAAACCTCAAATAGAATAGAAATTATAACTACCTATCTATTGTGTTCACAAGCACACCTCCCAAACCGAAATACACGATGAAGTCGATGAAGAACATGCTTCTTCATGATGGGTTAAGTGAGTGGTGGTAAGGTACCTTCAAGCGAGCTCAAACAGCTCTATCATCTATGAAATACAAAAAATCTGAAACGTTCAGTGAAAGAAGATGAAAGCAGCGCATTGTAAGTAACTGCCGCACTCAGAGACGACATTTAACTTTAATGTTCATTACAAAAAAATAATCGTCTTTATTCTTATTGACATAAGTGTCATCTATAATTACTCAAGGGACCATTAACTTTAATGAATGTCTCTGAGTACGGCTGCAAGATATTTAGCGGGAACAAAGTCTTTCATTACTTGTAAGTAATGACTTTTAAATACTTACTACTATCATATTCATTAGGGTGGGGTTAAACGTAAAGAATATTTAACTTGCTTTAAAATGTTCGTACATTAGTAATTAAAAACTTATAGTCCTTCGTGACATTAAAAACTTATAATCGTTCGAGAGCATAGCCTAAGGCTTTGTCCTAATTGGCTGACATAACCGACCGACCAACCATCACGATAAAATTTAAACACAGGGCTCTGTACGGAACTGTCAAAATTGAAATACGATAAAATGTATGTATGACGTTGTCGTACGGCAATTGGCAATTAAAACACGGGGTAATATTTTTTTATTCCATCAAGATCCTTTGGATCTAAACATAAATTCCACACAGACGATGTCGCGGGCAAAAGCTAGTAAGAAGTATAAACATTAAAAGGTAAGAAGACTTATTTTTTTAATGATCATTTAAAAAGAAACTTAAAAAAGTAACATAGGTAATAATTATGAAAGTGAATTCACTTTAATCTAGAAATCATTAGTAAAAGGATTAAAAGAACGATAATGATACACCCATTCAATCACTCTTTATTGCACAACATTAATAACAATATAACAAAACACGCTCTTACGCAATGCAATATAACTTTTATTACCAGCGAATAAGGTGTTTAATCCATTACAGTTATTACACAAAGCGATATAAGCTTTCATTCCAAACTAAAATAAACCTAAATTCTATCAGAATAAGGTCTATTATTGATTGAAGTACATACATATTATAACACGTTTATTTTAAAAGTATTTATAGATCAAATAAAAGCCTCTGGCATAAATATTATGAAATGAACCTTATGTCCTAAGAAATAGAGTTTAAATTCAGACGCTTTTTGGACTACTTTCACTACGGAAGCTTGCCGTAAAATTAAATGCTTTCCAATTTGTTTACTACTCAATAGTACTGAGTATAGAAAGAGGTTCGAACAGCTTAAAATGGAAGTATGCATAGCATACGGGCAATATGGGCTCATATGGGCATAATTATGGTTCTGACAAAGATTTTGTATGTCAAGATGGAGTGCCAGGATAACAAAAATGGGACACCTACAATAAGCAACCTATTTTGGTGGGAACTGCTATTTTGTAGCTTTTTAGCCTAACTTTTTATTATTATCTTCCAAGCGTAATTAAGTAAACGTCTGAAGTCTGTAATTTAAAAGGTTGTGTTCTTAACAACCTGTTGCCTTAAAGCAAGTGAAATTTAATTTTATAAAGCGCACACCACCTATAAGACATTGGTGCATGTCACTGGGATTCGAACCCGGACCCCTCGAGTAAAACAGCTGTTGCCTATAATACTCATCAATATCTATCCACATTCATAACTTAGACATAAATAATTTGTAACTTGACTTAGTCAATATTCATAATTTCACAACTGCTAAGAAAGTGCCCCCGTGCTAAGGGGAAACCTTATTTACTTCTAAAACAATGGACTATTCCATTGACAGTGACATCCGTGTCACATCATGCCTTAGAAACCTGGCTTCTAACCACACACAGGCTTTCATGGCATGTGCTTCTCGGTCTTATTTGGTTTACAAATTATTAAGGACCGGCTTTCGATATGTTTCCAATATCTTGCAAATACTAGTCTTTGCCCGCGGCTTCGTTCGCGTGGATTATAGAATTTGGTCCAGAGGGGGATAAAAAGTATCCTATATGTTAATCCAGCTTATAATTTAACTTTATACCAAATTTCATCCAAATCTGCTCAGCCGTTTTTGCGTAAAAGCGTAACAAACATCCCTCCATCCTCAAAGAATTTTCATCATCAAAAACTTTCCCATTTATAATAGTAGTAGGATATGTAGGATATACCTACTCAGTAAATGGAAAAAATCCGTTTGCTTGACTTGCTTTTATCAGTGGTTAATGTAGCTACAAACTCGCGTATCGAAGCTATTCAGTTAAGTTCCATTGACCTTGTTCAAAATTATTGTGACGTAATTCATGCAACTGCTGTCATTTTGTAAGGTCATTTGATAGACCGGAGAAAGTAATTTTCTGACATCATGCCCAATTACAAACTTACAAGACAGTAAAGATTAGAGCCATTATTCTAATTGCATAGAACTTTGACGTTTTTCTTCTTTTGTACAGTTTTTTTTATGTAGAGCGAGCAAACAGACAAACAGATGATGTTGATTAAATATTTAAATTTGAACTCCGGTTTATCTCTAAGAAAGAACTGTTAAGTATATTTTAATGTAAAGATTATTCAAATTTAAATATCCATTACAATAAATGCTTACCTGATTCTTCCTCGTCGTTAATCTCATTGTCTTCTTCAAAAGATCTTCCTTTTTCTTCATCTCCCTGATCCTTACTCCCCGTGAGGTAGATGATGTTCGCTTCCTTGCTATATTTATTCACATCAACATTGTTTTTCTTAAAGCACATACCACTAGCCACATCCACATCACCGTTAAAGTCTAAACTCTCATACAGGTACGAATAGAAGTTTTTCTGCAAACAATTCACTGATGGTTTCACTGTACACTCATTCAAAATGCCATCCCATAAGGAGTTACCAGTCCGAAACGTCCCATTATGGTACACATCACCCAAAAACGCCCTACCAGAGATCGCTTCTACTAACTTAAGTCTCTTAGGTATATCATTTTCTATTCGTTTCACGTCATCGTCCGTTGCATTTTCACTACAATTAATAACTCTAGCACTGATAACTAGTAATATAAATATTGATTCGATTGGGCTTCTCGGTTTTCTTCTATCGTCCCTCGTGTTAACGCGGTCCTCCCTTGCCATTGTCACTGCATTACTGTTTCATACTTTTTTGAAATTATTTTCTATAGTAAATACAAGGCATTACTGTGCCCAGTTGCGCGTGCGCACAATAATTCCATTCTCTTTGGGTCGTAGCTATGAATTTTAATGTTTGAAAGTATGCCGTTCATCTGTTGTCTTGTCTCCGTCACATAGCCGCCTGTCAGGTTTGGAAGTTCACTATTTGCCCCCGAAGTTCCGTTGACATCCCTGCAATCAATGGAAAGAAAATTATTGAGTAAATTGCACGTAAATCATTTTTGTACTACGTTTTTGAACTTTGGGCAGACTTTCATTTCCTTATGAGTAAAATTATGTCCGTGAAAGCTGAATTTAAATTTACCTAATTTCACAATTCGGATAATTGTTTTAACCGTGCGTTACGGTTCACAATTATCATCGTTTTTACGGTTTTTAGCATAATGATAATTTAATACGGTATAAAACCTTTACAAACTTTAACGCTGTACTTTTTATAACGTATTATCACAATTATTTTCACTTGGGAAGATTGCAATAGATATAAAATGTCACAAAGTTTCTTATATAGGTACTTGCGCTAATTTAGGCGCAGTCAGTAGGCAGGTAATTTGACGGACTGGCAAATTATATGCGCACTACTCAGTAGTGCGCATATAATTAGTGCGCATATAAGTAGTGACTACTGTATTTCCAAAGACTAATCCGTCAACCCCGGTGGTTATCGATATACAAGTAGGTACATATAGCAGCTGTCAAACCTCGTCACCCTATGGACTGTTTGAAAATATCAGACATCGGACACGAAGATAAATGGTCTTTCCACCAATAGTTTCCACCAATCCCCACACAAACCTTAGTAGGTAGTGGAAAGGCTTAAAGTACGATCCACGGGTTCTTTAATGTTGCAGACATCGTTTTTTTATTTTTTTTTATTAATAATTTTATAAACGCCTGACGAGGATAAAAACTAACTCACTGCAGTTCTGGATTAGATATGCTGTAGAAATTTTGGCGTGCCTCAAACTCTTTTTCGCAAAAAATATCTATTTTTTCATTATTTAGGGCTTGGCTAAATATCATTACGCACTGGTCAGTTCTGCATCTTTTCAGTTCGAATATTATAGCTATTCAACAAGGTTTTATGGTACCTGAAAAACTTCGAAAAATATCTAACAGTTCTTGGGCTACCAACTCTTGCAGATAGTAGATAGATAGATAGATAGATAGACACATAAAGGATTAGATCTAATTACTGCAAACGTAACAACAGAAATAGAAAACTAGCGTACAGCAATTCAGAGAGAAATAAAGAAATTCTTGTCTACAAATAGACAATTATTTCATAATTTAACAGACACGAGCATTACATACCATCACGTTATTTGATGATACACATACAAGCAATCAAGAACCAACACACGTTTTAAATGAAAGCGAGCTCCTTTTTGTTAGAGAATGTCATACGTGATGGAACATTTAAATTATCTTTTTTTAGCCGACTACGGCGAAGTAAAAAATATTCCTCATATTATGTGTAAAACATTGGCCAATATTTTTTTTACAGTAATTGAGTAGGAAACGGGCAGGCCACCACCTGTCGCTGCAGCCGATGGACACCCACATCCAGCCTCAAATGGAGAAGAACCGGCAACCGTACCTCCCTAGCCGACACACAAGATCTAACGAGTATGTTGCTTTTCGACGGGTTATACATCTGGCGGTAATGTCCGGGCGAGCTACTGTGGTACTACCACCCAAGGATTCGACAATTTTTATTAAGTCTATAGATTGCGCACATTAAAAAAAATTCCATCTCTTTATCCATCAATTTTCAGTCCTTCGTAGTCCATTGCTGGACATTGGCCTCCGATAATCTATGCCGCCCAGGACCTGACCTGTTCTGACTCAATGGAGGCCTAAGGCCTAAGACCTTTTCGACAGTTTGCGATCGATATGATGTCCTTATGTTCGCTTCATACTTGTTGTAGTAATTTACTTGAGTGTTCGTAATTTAATTGCTCTGTTATGTTTTTCGCAAGTATTTTTATGGCCACCTTGGAATGTTACGATGTAACACTTACTCGTAACATCTCATCAAATTTCGAAGAGTACGGCACTTTTGCAGTATAATCGCTATGTTTTATCTAGCTATGTTAATATAATTTCGCGTTTTAACATTGAATATCGACTAACTAAATTGTTAAAAATCAAAAAACAAATAGCTCTAACTAACCGTCGTATCGTACCTGGCTGCGTTGCTTTGCTACTCAAAAGGACTGAAATGGTTCATTAAAATAAAGTATCTCTGACAACTGCACCTCTCACAGACAAGACACAAAGATGAGGTAATTCACGGCGAACTAAGAGAGAGGTGGTGAAGATTATGAATGTATGAACAATTTTGACTCAATTAAGGCCATGTAAAATAGTTATGGCCCTAAGATATTATTACTTCTACACGTAAAAAACGGGTAAATCCCGATTTCATTTTGATCCAAAGTTTTATAGGTCTCTCAACAAAAAGCGAAGGGACTCGTAAAAGGCATCTTCGGTATAATTTTGTGAACGTTACCTTTATGATATTCATTTCTCTAAGCCGTCCGTCAACAATACGCCGAGCACGGTCGATTGTCGTATTCGCAACCCATTCGATTACGTGAGCTCTTTTATCGACATCGTTAGCCTAAAAGGCTTTAAATAGTTAGGTAAGTTATTAAAAGATTTCTCTGCATTGTAATGGTGTAGAGGTTTCTAGGTCTTCTCCCGTTGAAGGCAGTTGTTGTTTTGAAGACTGTTGCAATAAAATTTCTTTTTTAGTACTTTATATCAGTTCATTGACACTGAACCTTTATAAAATTAAATATCACTTTTGTAACGGTAAAGGAAAACATAGTGAGGAATCTTGCATCCCTGAGAGTTCTCTATAGTGTTCCCAAACGTCTATCAAGTCCACCGTAAGTAAAGTGGTGGACTAAGGCCTACATCCTTCCTCACTGTGAGAGGAGAACCGATCCCGCAGTGGGTTACTAACGGGTTAAGGACAAGATACACTGAACTTTACTGTTCTAACTAAGCACACTATTTTTAGATATGGCAGTCAAAGATGAGTGTAAATTTAGCCCAGATAGTTAATGTTAGATAGGTACCGTGACCGACACCCCCGGCTGGGTTTTCGCGTGGGTTTTATAAGACAAGCTCCTATTACAAGGTTAAGGCGTAGAAGTCTGGATTTAGACTCCCCAGAAGCCCTCAGGGAGCCGGCCGATTTACTTACGTAGTGAAAAGGAGCAATGACGTAACTTATCAAGTGAATTGCAAGCGACGATTACGCATTCCGCACGCAACTGTGCAATACTTTCCGCGCGCTTACCCTTCGGAATCGATATTTCCAAATCGTCTATTTGAAAACTTGCGAAGCCGAGCCCCGAGAGTTATTGGGGTCCAGTCGCCATAAGATGCCCGCCACAAATTCCAGTCCCCTGTCAATTTACCCACCTTTAGGCTACTATATTTATGTCTCTCTATCAGTACTGCGTGATTTACGTCGGTGTTTATTCCAAAAAGTGGCAAATTGTCGCTCGTTTTTTTGTGGATAGATTTGCTATTGGTTTTTTTTTATACAAATCTACAGAGGACTAATGTTTTTTTATCATCTACATTAGAAATGCGAAATTTGTGAGAATGGATGAAGAAAAGGATGTTATATGTTTGTTACCTTTTCGCAGACACGTTGAATAGATTTGGATGAAATTTAGCACTCAGTTAGATTAAATAAAGGTTACCTCTATGGACATCCATAAATTGGCATGTGGTATTTGTTTCTTATTTTGTCGGACTTTCACACTTATGGAATCACTGGCATCATTCCTAATAATTTTGACTAAAGAAAAATCAATATGCTGCATCAATTTCGGGGAACTTGTGAGCACTGTATCTCTGAGTCGCTATCAAGTGGAGGCGCGTTATTTGAGGCGCATAATCCTAGTGTGAGCTTTGAGCTTGCCGCTTGCTCTGGGTAATCTCGGCGGGACTCGGCGGGAGTGACAAAACACCGGCGGTTAGGGGTAGTGCATACTAGCTTATCAAGAGGTAATAACTATATAATATGGCATGTTTTAAGCCGCTATGTAATAGCAAGACGCTTATCAAGAGGTAA
>DWIY01001502.1:0-10016 GCA_018248615.1 Erynnis brizo brizo
TACTTTGAAGATTGTAAGATATTTATTAAATGTGCATAAGCTGAGCACATCAGTAAGTTATGTGATTGTTTTAAGTGTGAACTGGCTCTAAATAAAACCATTCTTGTTCTAATTAGATTGTTAACAAGCAGGAAAGAAGACTCTTATGACTGTTTCGCTTTAGTAAGATACATCCAATGGTGATTTCTAATTACAAACCTTCTGATACAGTGCTGTTGGTCATAATAATCAACTACAAACAAGGAAGAGGAAATCTCTTCCTTATTATCGCCTTCAGTGAAGTGGACTACTCTTAGATTAATTTCTTCCTCAAATCCGTAACCTTGAAGGTAAGATGCAGTGCATTTCCATATCCATTTATATCCTTAGTGGTCAGTCCATATACTTATAAATAGCGTTATGTAGGTACCGATATTTTGTTAAGAATCCTTTTGGGACACCTAAATCGGCATGTGATGTAATGCTATAATGTTCTAGAAAAGCTTACTTAAGTTCTATATAAACAGAAACAGCGTGTGACTGAATAATGGAGTCGAAACGTTCTAAGAACTAATCAATTAAGCGTCTTAATAAAGCACTCGTGTATTTATTTACATGAATACTGGTAAATGAATAATGATAAATACTGGTAAGTCAGTGTTAATTGTTATAATTCTAGCGTAGCGGCCTACATGCTCACAAATAGCGTACCTACAAATAGCATTAGCGTTACCGATAAGAACTTATCTCGATGCTACTCATCTTGTGGAGGGCGTAATTCTGTATCACGTGTGTGATCACGCGCGACCCTTAGATATCAGTTTTGCGACGCGGATAGAAACCCTGAATCGAGCCGGACAGGAGCACCTTGGTAATGATAAACATACGCCATTGACCCCGTTGTGAGCTGTGTACATAAACAATGGCGTTACAACAGAACTATCATCTGTAGTTTCTAATGCGTACATCTCGCCAAGGAGCTGGCAGAACATAATATAACATCGGCAGATTGATGTCGCTCATCTAACATCGCACGATTGTCACTATGTTCCGAAGGTCTTAAAACGTAGTTTTCGAGGCTGAACGATTGTTTGCTATTCCTCTGTAGATAAAAAGTAAGAAAGACACATCAACACTGTTTAAAAGCAAAAACAGTGATAGGTTTTTGCTTTTAAACATAATATATAAGTATATAAACAAATATATTTGTTTATTTATTTATTTACTTATTTATTTATATATTTATTTATTTCATAATGATAATAATGTTGATATGATGATCAGCGCATACTGCTGGGCTAGGGAAAAATTTACCATTTTATTCTACAATCGCACATAATTTTGAGTCATTGGTGCGTGCCGCTGGGAATAACTGGAACCACTCCAGTAAGATAACGAATTCTTCGCCCCTGCTCTACCCCGTCGTAGCTGCTGAATAAAAATAATTCTTGTTTTATGTCCAGCATTAGATCAAGAGTCCATCAAAATACCCATCACACAATAAGCCACGTGAATTGACCATACTAGGTAACAACCGCTTATTACAGATAAGTACTACACGTTTACACTCTCGAGGACTCCTTGTAAATAGAGAATAGTCAATACCGAAAGATATGTAATCAGCTTTATTAGTCAGTCTCGTCACAACCAATTACCTACTCGTACTTAGCGAGTCTTGAAAAATCTTGGGCTTAAAGAAATTAGAGGCAATCCGCAATACTATAATTTCGGAACAAATAAAAACGTTAAGTTTCAACAATTTTTGAACCTCTATGGTCGTTGAATCCTCTATCTTATCACAATGAGACGTGCGTTAGTCCATCAACCTGGCCTACCACGGGTTAGTGTACTATTATGAAGAACTCTCAGGCATGTAGGCGATGTAGGCTACCCAAGATGTTTGCCGTTACAAGTGATACTCAGTCTTGATTTTGTTAATCGTACTTTAAAAAAACATGAATGATGTTAGCCACTGGTGTTCGCACTCAGACCTCTAGAATAAGACACTAAATTTTCAGCAACTGAGCAATTATTTCAATAAACAAAACTAAGATTCTTTAAATTTAAAATATTGAATTTCGGTAATAGAATTTCCGTCAAGATACGCGCCAATTCGTAGTGGAGCAGCACGGTAGAGATGGTATGCCCTTTCCCATTGTGGGGTTGTCGGGGTGCAGCTAGGGATTGAAACCACTTATTGAAAGACTAAGAACATACAGATTTTAAACTTTCGGTCGAAGGTGTTGGCTAACATTTGAGGCAATTGCTTTGAATCGAATAGCAACGTACGACCTCAGTTAAGGTGTCGGTCATGTTTGAACTTTGAAGTGATACGTGATTGTCCATCCACTAGGCATTACGTAAATGGCTGGTATAAACGTACGCTCGTTACTCCTATTATATAAAAAGTACTAAAATTTTAGTAGCCCTGTTGCTTGGGTCGATCACGAGCTATCGAAAAAGTTAAGTGGAGTATGCTCCAGGCCTCCCCCTGTTGTGGGGAGAGACCCGTGCCCAACAATGGGCCATATAAGGGTTGCAGCCATGTAGCCATCCACTAAAATTTTCAATTTACGTTCTTTATCATTCTTGCTGGTAAGTCCTCATAGTACAAGTAATACGAGTAATATGCGCGAAGGCGTGGTTCGATCTGAGATGGAATTGAGTAAGATAACTTAGTAATTATTAATTTACATAATGGTCTGAAATGATATAAATGAAAAATAATCGATCTATTATTGTATCAGTGATGTAATATCAAGAAACTGCATGCATATTTTTCCTTGTCAGTTCTCAATGCCGGGGTCGCATTGCGCGTCGGCGCAACCTTGTTTTTATAAAACTAAGCATTATTATAAGTGTAATGTAAGACTATATTAACGAATCCATTCTTGATGTTACCTTCCAGTAGGTATATTTGGCAACGATGATAACCAAATGTGTCGATATCGATCATCCGCCGGTTGGCAACGATCTACATCCGTGAAACAAATTGTTGGATGTAAATAGTACATGTAATGGATATGACTGATGTTTTGTCAGTTTTTACAACTTAAACTTCTAGTTTGCCGTGGAGGTCCAATTTTTGTGTTTCAATGTTTAAGTTCCGTTGCCATCAAACCTGGATGTAAGTGTCCTTCAGTGCCGTACAACTTGCATGCGCAGCTAATCGTCTGCTGTTTTTTATATCAAGACAATTTATTTATAAGGTTTTTCCTAAAGCTATATATTTTAAAAGTAAAAAACAAGAGTTAAGCCATAAAATGTCAATAATTCTTTCTTGGGGAAACAGGTGCGAAGAATTGATCATACAAAATTACATTTTAAAATTCTCTTAAAAAAATTATCTTTATTATGCTCGAATTGCCCGATAGGTGTGCAAAGCAATATATTTTTTGGCATCATTAAGTGTTTAATACACTTAACACGTGCGAAAGCAAAATGTCAGTATGCTTATTTAACTGCACTGCAGCCTAGCGGATACTAATACCTACCCATCTTTATACAAAACTGAAGTTTCCATGTCAACCTACAACATCACACTTCCAACTGTTCTACTGACACATATCCAGATAAAAGCTTTAGGAACTTGAGGCTTCAAGAAAAAACAAAAGAATTGGGTTATCTTGTCCCCGGGGAGCCTTTTGAGCATACTCGTAAAACTGAGATGTACCTACCTCCTTACCTATACCTACGTACCCTCCTTACCTATATGTTGTATTTTAAACAAGTCTACTAACTAAGAAGTAGACTTTGTAGATACCGTATGTTTACAAAATCGGTAAGCATAAAAACACAAACAGAAAAATGCATGGAAAACTGATTGAAGGGAAATTTGTTTGGAACCAAATTAGTCCTCAAAATTGATCTCATAGGGTTTTAACATAACTCCTTTGGAAAAGTGACCACGAGATAAATTAGAGAGCAGTTCTCTACTTACTTAGTAATAAGAACACGTAATCTAATTCGTTGGTAACGTACGGGAACTTTCCATGTTACGATAAAATAAAACCGCCGTACCTTTGCTCCGTGTTTGAAATTCAAAAAATAATAATATAAGCAAAGGGCTCCGTGTATTACCACACACCGACACTCCCTGAATATGAATGCTCCAACACAAACTGCCGAATTACAATAGACGAAAACCTCTAAGACATTGATCAGTTGTGTAACCAAGCGGGCCCTTGCGAAACGAAACGCGGTGCGTAAGGTCACAATCGTCATTTAATTTTGCACGCTTTCATAATATTCATTTGACGTAAACGACCTCCGAGGATGCCAATCCATCTGGTTCAATATTTAACCATGATGATCAAATAGTACCTACGAAAAAAGTTACTCAACTATGGATATTTTCGTTTTGACTAAGTATAAAAGTTTGCGCGGTTCTTGTTTATATACAAATAATAAATAATGATAAATTACTTATCTGTGAAATACAGTATGTAGGTAGTTTAAGTTTTTACGGTGGATGAATGATCTTGCCCTAAATTTATGGTTTTAAGTATTTAGAGAAGGAAGTAACTGAAAAGAAACAACCTAGATACGAGGATTCTGGAATATTTGTATTAAAGGAAAGAGAAAAATTCAAATTTCAGCTTTGGACTTAAGCTCTGATAAGTTTCAGTCCTGCATGAATCTGGATCATCAACTGGAATGAGTTGCATAAGGCTGTTTTTTTATTCATAATTTAGCCAAGAGTAAAAATCTCTTTTTCATTTATTTCTATGGTACACATCTCAATGATTGTTTCAAAACAAAATTACAGTGAAAACTGAGATTTAATAACGCTATTTTTGGTATTTTGCAGAAACAAAACTTGTTATAAGTTACAAATTAATAGCTGCGGTAGGTCATGGTATTTGATCAGTTTTTAAAAGCTGAATTTAAGCGGTTATTAAAAATGTTTACACTATCAAATAATTGTATTCATATCAGTATATTTTAATTCCACAATAATTTTCCGTTAGGACTACGTTCACCAAATTTGATTAGCATCAATATCGGCATATACGAGTACCTATGTGCTTAAAATCAATTTAAGCTTTGAATTGAACTTTGAATAGTATTTATTGGTGATCGATAAATTATTGCATGATATCTTATTATAGTAAAAAGTGGCTTTTAGCCAACAGATTCAAAGCTCCGTTGAAATTTTGCATAAGTGTTATTCTTTTTAAATTTTATTTTACTATTAGGTTAACCATAACTAATGCAAGATTTGGTTATTTACACTTATTAGCTCCTACCTATATAACTAAATTTATTTCTTACCTTTTCGTTAATACGCTTTTTTGCGAAAGGATTATTTTTAAGACATTTTCGCCGAGTAACGGAACCACACTTACCAATCCTCAACCGAAACAAAAGTCAAGCCGAAACAAAATAAGGTTGCCGGTGACTGGTTGCTCTGTAATATTAAAAAAAACTTTAATTTACTACCTAACTACCAAAATGTGGAAAGCTTCTCTTAAATGAAAAACATAACCCTCCTTCTGTCGCAGTCGGGTAAAAACTACGAGTGTTTCAGAGAAACCCTTTTTGCGTGTTGCAAAATAATTACTGCAACAACACTTGCATACGAGGCATACGAGTTGACCGAACCTTTTGTACCTAGGTCAGATTTATGAATTTTGATTAAAAAAAACAATGGTGCTCTAGCTACATCTGTTCAGTGTGCATATATATGCAAAAATCATTTAATAACGATATAATTAATTCAAAAAAGTTAATTTATACTGTGCTTACCATTTCTAAGCTTCATCATCCATCCGGTCCCTTTATTCTTTTTTTAGAATATGGCTTAGAGGGGAAGCGGAATTTACTCCATTCATTCTATTATTCTTCGTAACAGCTCTGCATGTGTAAAAGAGCAAATAACTAAGTTCTAAAAATAAAAATAAATTTAGGATCATTTAACTTACCTACATGGTCCACATTGAAGGAGGGACCAAGGGATTTGCGTTTGGCTTTTTTTAATAACCTCGAGGTCACACCATTGACGTAACTCGTGCGGAACAACCGAACCTTTTCATCCCCTTCATCTCTATGCTCTGATTCGCAAGCCGCTTACACGTGGCAACCTTAACGTACAGTTTCAAGCGCCCTCCAATTATTTTTGCAATTTATTTTACTCTACAAAATATTGAAAACATTTCTAGGCTTCTTGACATCTTTTAATTCCTAGAAATACAAATTGCAATTTATAATGAACTAACGATCTTCGTTGTTTGTTTATTCATGGTACTTTAGCAGTAGTGTGGCTATAAATATGACGAATGACATGTTTGCCTTAACTGTGTCTAGTGGTAGGCAATCTGTCATTTTTATTTATGGTAATAGCCTTATATTTTGCAGTATTTAGCATTTGCAATATTTGTTTACTCTGAAGAAACGGACACTTAAGGCCTTGAACTTATTTTGTGGGGTCACGATGATTAAATAATACTGAATAGTCCCCTTCTTCCTTTTGAATTCTAAAATCACAAGGCCATTGCCATAAAAAACTTTTGATTTTAGGTTCCTATTGATTCAACAGCATTGTATAAACTGGCCCTGCTGTTGCTATACGATTCGAAACTTCTGGTAGCGAACTTTTTTGTAAAGCTAAATCATAATAATATCTATACCTATAGGTATTACACAAGTTGTATAATACAACCCTTGGTTCAGCGTGGGAAAGGATAAAAAAATCTACTGTTACATGTTTGGTCAATTTTTCATTCAATTTATTATTAAAATTATGATTATCATTATAAATAGGAAAACACAGTAAACCACAATGCAAAATAATGGATTGTCAATCGAAAGAAATTTCTGGATGATAAACTATAATATTTTACTTATTTGGCGGCGTTTGCGCACCACATCCAAATCCGTTGCCTTTGTCCAGTTTACAATACACAATTATAATTTATAAAACTAGCTGACGCAAACTGCAAACTGTTTAGCAGAACAACGTTTGCGGGAAACGTTGTTTTACCGTAAACAAGTTATCAAGCGCTAAAATGGCTATTAAAAAAATAGGGGTTGATGATATAATTGTGAAAATTTAGGGATGTATGTATTTTTAATGCCACATTATAAAAAAATACAAACAAAAAAATTTGTCCAAAAAATAAAAAATAAAATGTTAGTGGTGGACATACAACCCTAAATTTTCATCCTTCTATAATCGAACCCTATTTTTTTAATAGTCATTTTAGCGCTCGATAACTTATAATTGGCAAAACAACGTTTCATGGTCAGCTAGTTTTATATATAAGAAGAATGATTATGTCTTTCGAAACTTCTTGTTATTTTAAACTCTTTGACAGTACGTAACGGATTAGAAAGAACGCAATGCGCAAACGCACTTATTTTTCTTTTCACGTTTGTCAACCATTATTTTTTCGTCAGCAGTCAAGTACATAAAATAAATTTAATAGTTTTGTTAACTTTTTTAAAGTCTTAAAAAGTCATGTAATATAAATTAATTTTTGAGTATTTTTTTAAAATGCAATGTATATGGCATCGGTGAGTGAGTCATGCCAAACATCCCTTCCAATCCTGGAAGTTCGTGTCCTTCAGGTAACTCAAAGTAGTAGTTATTCATTAAATTTGCGAAAAATAGGTAAAGCTCCATCCGTGCTAATTGTTCTCCCAGACAGACACGTCTACCGACTCCAAATGGAATGAAATGGTCTGGCAGATGTAATTCGTCATCCTTAATGAATCTTTCAGGTTTAAACTTCTCCGGTTCAGGGAAGTATTCTGGGTCCATGTTGATTTTATTAATTAATGGAACAATGTGAGTATCAGCTGGGATGGTAAATCCGTTCACGTACCAAGGCCTGTAAATAAAATTACATTTAATAAGCATAAAAAATTAATAACTTTTGAGGTAAATGCTTATGAAAATGACTGGATTGTTTATGTTTTTATCATAATATGCGTGCTGAAGCTGCCGAATGATAAGTTGGCTGCTCGTATATGAGTAGAAAAGTATCAGGAAACCAACTTCCAATGTTAAGTGGACATCTATATCTAACCTGAAGTACTAAGACCGAAATTGTGTAAATTTCGTAATTCAAATTTTGTATATAGGTAAATTGTTACTTCTGAGAATTTAGAAACATCATTTTAAAATCTATTACACCGCTATACCTAATGAAAATATCACCACAGCGCAAAGTCGTTACTACTCATGAGTACTCGGTATTCGTCCCAAATATCCAACGTTTCCTGTTGTAATTGGCACATATGGCTGTTTCTAGGAATGAAGTGAAGTTATCAAAGAGGTTCGTTAAAATGAAGTTGAAAACCATTACTTACTCTGTATTCACGTGCGTAGTTCCCAAGGGTACAACAGACACCCTACGCAGAGTCTCGAAAATGACAGCTTCTATGTAAGGCAGCTTCGGCCGATGTTCCAAGGTAACACGTTTGCCCACGTCCACCACACCAGCAAGGTCCGTACGCACCTTCTCAGCTATTTTTGGTTCCCGCAACATGAAGACAAGCACCCAAACCAACGTCGTTCGAGACGTTTCCATCCCCGCGGAGAAAAGATCGTTCATAACTTGTACGACTTGTTTTACTGCAGAATAAAGGGGTTACGTTAAATTTAAAGATTTATGGTAAAATGGAGTGACAGGATATCAAAAATGGGACACCTAGAATAAGCGTCATTAAATTTTTAGACCGTATTTATAGTGGCGAAAACCAGCACGCACATAATATATCCCAAGTGTTAGCTAGTGTTCTGGATATACTCGTAGGTCCGCGGTCCCGCGACAGCGGTGCTGAACCTTTTTGCAGTGCATCTAAGATCCGTGTTGTTTCTTTTTTCTAGACTTATTTATTTTATAATATTGATGCTCAAAAAATTTTACAAATTTATACTAAAGGCAAATTTAATGAGTAGATAATAATTTAGGTTGAGCAAATTCCAAGTAGCAGTACCTACCTAAAAATTAAACGTACCTTCATTAACATCTGTAAAAATACTTTCTTGTATCCCTCCCGTCCTTTCTTGGTAGATTTGTTCTAAATAGCAGTCCAGCAGATCAGCCGACTCGTGGTATCTTGTAAAGTTTGCACGTTTTTCTATTCTTCTCTTCACGTGGTCTTCATGAAATTGGCTAATGTCACTTAAATTTACTTTGATCTCTTCCATAACAGCCATTTTACCAGGCAATTTCTGAAATTCAGTTTGGTTAACAAAAAAATAAGCTTTAAATTATACACTTTTGGTTCGTGTACTACATAATTTTTTATTAATCCACGAATTAAATTCTATCATTTTAAAACATGTCAGTAACCTATTAATGACCCAATGCAGTGTCGGGTCCTCTCCACAAAGAGCAGGATGTAAGCCTTCTACGCTATCCTAGTGCGGGATACATGCCTTTGAGAAAAGTGTTCTATGTACATTTCGCGTTTTAGGAAAGCCATTTATTAAAAATCGTTTAACAACAGAACTAACCAAATAAAAGGGCACGTGTTCGCCAATATGCACAGCTCCATACAAACTCATGCCTTTTGACACTCTTTCATTAAATGTTTTGAATGCAGGATCATCCTTTTCAAATCGAAAGCTCATCATTAGTTGACAGATAACATTGTGCAAATGCCTTCCAAAAAGTACTACAGGATCTACTGGTGTGTTTTTTGTTGATTCCAGTTCTGACATTAATTCTTCTACTTCCATCTGTAAACAAATATTATTTTAAAAGTAATACAATTTTTTATTTAAATAATATTATTATGTTTCTTCAAACTATATTTTCACGTTTTTAAATTTTGTTAAATAATATACGGTCAGTACCTACCCTATCTTTCATAATTTTAATCGAAACACAGATTCTTGTTCTTATAATCTCAGTATAGTCTGTAAAATTTTCTTCACTTTTTTAAATTTTCACATATTTATTTGAGTCAGATTGTCATCTTTGATTATATGCCCACTTGAATTGCATTTCAAATAAGTATCTTAAAAAATATACAATAAGAAATATATATATATATATACGTATTTTATAAATAAAATTCAAATA
>DWIY01001503.1:0-10015 GCA_018248615.1 Erynnis brizo brizo
ACGACCGACAGACCGCAAAATGTCGGACGTATGAATGAAAGTGACAGTTTTCATACTATTTGACACACGACCACGTGGTGTGGTAGTGGTGTGGTTGCCGCCGTGGTGTGGTTGCGGTCGTGGTGTGATTGTGGTTACGTCTGAACAGAGCCTTACAATACATGTCATTGCATCAATCATTTGTCACTTTGACAGTTATCTATTGACAAATGCAAATGGCGTATTTTTAGAATGGCAAGCGCATGAGTAAAAATTATATCATTTTTGATTTTATAACCCCGGGGTTTAAAAATATTTTATGTACATACACAAGTCCCTAAAAATATGCAGAAAATATTACAAGATAATTCAGGCTCCCCAAATTTTGTGTACAATTCAATGTATGGAACCTGCCATGATTCTTTATTGAGATTCGATTGATAGAATTCAATTGTAAAAATTGAGGCAATAAGCAATATGATTGTTAAAAATATTTTTTTTTGATTGATTGATAGTGGGTACGAGTAAGTCGACTTTAAATAAATGTTTTAAAAAGTGCTCCGGTATTAGACCAGAACCAGAATTATCTATACTTCGGATATAGGTAATCATTACATAAGTAATCTATACTTCGGATATAGGTAATCATTACTAGATCAATTCCTAATTGTTCCGGGTTTAATTGGATACATACGTAGTAGTATTGTAGCCAATTTATTAGCAAATGGAGTTCAGTTTGATGCTGCACATTGAGGAATTATGTTTGCATATCGTGATTCTATTGGGACTATTCAAAGGAATAGAGGAATATCTCAGCTTGTATCCTGACACCTACTATTCGATAATGGTAGCTACACACAGAATAGAAAATAAAATAATTCATTTTATGAAAGAAAAAGAACACTGGTCTGCGATTTTGTCTACGCTTTTTTTTACTAATGTATTTTCTTGTTTAAGATAGAATTTGATCTTCGAGACTCAAACTTCGAAATTCAAACAGTCTTTATAGTAACTTTTATCAATTTTGACGTATCAGTGTGATGTTGTAGCCTAACTAATTACAACCTTAAAGTTTCTCATTTCAAAAGGTGATGAAGAGAGTGGAGTAGTAGAGAGAGTAAGAGGGAAAGAAGAGGTGACTATTATATTATAATGTATTCAGCAATCCAAAACCCTCAGAACTGCACAGCATGCAAGTCCTGACTTTTCGAGGGATTTGTTTTTTGAGGTGATAACTCATAATCTTAGTCCCTAGAGGCAGCAAAGCATGATGAATAGAAATGGTAGATACACTCCTGTTTGAGGTTGGATGTGAACATCCATTATCTGAAGTGACACTTTGAGGTGACCTATGCAATAAGTGTGAAGCAAGCTTAAACGGTCTAATATGGCTAAATTTCTGTCTTCTAACATTAGACTGGTCCGGAGGGAAATCGTTTGAAATGCAAATTCAGATAGCAAGGTGTATTAGTTGATGCTTTATTGGGTCTGTTATAAGCTGTGCATGCGAACTCGGCCATGAATGCTTATAGTAAGTAGTTTTGGTCGTAAATTACAATTTCTACATACCAATGAACTCCTTTGTAATGTAAAACATTTCCATCAAAAATAATAACATTTTAAGCTTATTTTTGAAGACCTTGTAAAAGGTAAACTGTAGCTATAATTAGGGAAAATAATACGAGTAAATATTATGCGATAAATGAATAAAACACTTATTAAAAAATTAATCACACTTATTAACAATTTAAATAGTAGCAAACACTGAAAATAACTTCATCAGAGATCAAATACTGAACCTACTTCCGTGTAACATAAAAGAGAAAATTAATATCCAACACAGTATTTTCGCTCCCGAAGCAACATAATAATTTAGTCCATACACGTACCATGCATTTCGCGATAAGGCCGTTTATGTCGATGAATAGAGATCCTAAGAGGAGATTGGCATCAGAGCACTAAGCAACGTGCGAGCCACTGCAGCTACAAGACCTCATATATTAATTTGAACTATTATACGCGACATTGCTATGGTGGCCAGAGGCAAAGAGATCAGTATCTTCAGTTATTATGAGCTGGAATGAATGAATGGGAGGCAGTTTTTGGTAAATGTTTTTGAATAATTTATCTGGTGTGTTGTTTGCGTTTGGATCAGTGAGGAATTTTCAACGCTTGAATTTGATAGCACACAGCAGTAAAGTTCAAAAGTACACGATACTAAAATTTTAAAACAACAAATATCAAAGTCTGCGAGATAAGTTCGCTTTTAATAGATGAATAAACGATCCATAAACAAATATCGCAAGAAAATATTTTAGTGAGTGAAGTTTGAGTTGTAATTCCATCTCTAAAGAAAATAAAAGGCTACTTTAAGCGACAAAGTTTATTCAAATTAAATGTAAATATATTTCTTCGATAAATTTTATAAAACAGTTGGTAATAGGGTAGATATTAATATACTTGTTAAATATTCAGATATACTCTACGTACTGGATCATCTAGAAAAGATAAGAACTTAAATTCGAACATTCGAACATGAATCACACAGAATGAAAAGTAAAAGCAAAATAAGTATTATGATTAAACTTGTATTAACTCCCGAGAAGTCTGATAAAGTTATCCAATCTCCTTATATAAAATTTTTACCTAGGCTGACTTTTTATACTCACAGAAAATCCGCAGTATTATTATTTTTTTTATATTGAGGGTGTTTTTATAAATATTTTTAACAGTTCTAAATTATAATTCGCATGTTGTTTATGTCGACAAATATCAAGTGACAGGTCTGCTGAAAGAAATTTCTTAAGGAAATAAGCGGAACCTTTGTGCCTTACGTTTGTGTTATGTGTTCAACTACTTCTATTATCATAAATAATAAATAAATAATCGATTTTAAAATTAGAAGCTCATGCATAGAAAACGCCTCAAATTTCTCCCAACTTTTAACTCTAATGGATTGCTCTTACCAAATTCTATCGTTACTAAAACTGCTCTCAGCTCATGACACGGCGCCGTATGCAAATTGAGTCGCGTCGACAACTCGGTTAATTAAATTAAGTAGAGCCATACCAATTTGATCTATTAATAGGTAGGTATATACCTAATATTCGTTTGGAGGTTATTTTTTAACTTTATTAACGGTACTTTGTTCTTTGATCATTGCAAATTGCATTGTAAGATCTGGTTATTCAGTAATGTTACGAACCCAGATTCAATTATTTATTATACATCTTTTTATTAATTAATTGGTTATTATTTAGGTACTAGGTACGAACTTTCTTCGTGTTAAATTTTCCTTAAGAAATTTCAGTGGCACCAAAAGAATCAAACACGTTGCCTGTTAAATGTCTTTTTTAATCAGTGATTCGACTTTTGTCTCTCTTATTATTATTATCCAAAATTCTTGTTCTGATCAAATGATCCCACTTATCAAGTTCCACATCATTATTAGAACACAGTTAAGTCTCTAATTTCTCTCCACTCTAAACTGAAATGGATTGCTGTTACTCAATGCTCCTCGTATTATTACCAAAACTTCTCTTAGCTCGTAGTATGGCGTCATACGCAAATTGTCGCGCGCTGTCTCAGTTAATTATATTACTTAAGTAGTGTCTAACCAAATTGTGATATATTGTTCAAAGATACCTCATATTCACATTAGATTCCGTTAGTAAGGGAGATGCTTATAGTATAGTTAGTGAAATGAACTTTTTACTTAGGAACTTAACTTATTATCTTTAACAAAGACATTTTCCCCTTATCGTTACCCCTTATATGTATATGTGAATTGTGAAGCCATTCAATTACCATTTTAGAATTATATATTTGTAACAGAACATAGATCATAATTATAATCAATTTAGAAGCCGAATTTTTTTTTTAATCTTACAAATTTTAATCATAATCATTCTTTATAATAATAATAATCTATTATTCTCTCATGGGCTGACATATTTCTTGACGTGTCTTTAAATACTCTTAAGCTTTGTTTTTAAATAATAACCGATAAAAGCTGTCTACACTTGTTAAGTTTTCAGTTGTTTCATTTGTTTTCTTTTTTATTTGTTTGTATTAAAGATGCAAACTCTTTGTGAAATGAATTTATTCTACCAAAATTTATCGTTATTAAAACTGCTCACCGCTTCTGATATGACTACGTATGCAAATTGAGGTATGCCGACTCCTCAGTTAATTTCATTAACTATGTCATACCAAATTGTGATCTATTACTATCAAGGTAATATATTATAATTTGAATTTGGTTTTGGTATGTGAGTAAGTTAGTTTATTAGTTCTGTACTTATTAAACTTTGTCAAAGACAATCTCTCTACTCCCTGAAGACTGTGGTTATGAAAATACCTGAAATAACGAAGCAATAGAAGCTATCAAACAAAAATTGACTGTCTTTCTTTCTTGTGTTTATTATGTACAAATGGAATGTCTTTCAAAAACTTTAAAGTTTGTTGGAGAGTGGATGAAATTTTTTGATTCAGTCAACTTTTTAACTTGCGTTAATTTATTGTTAATGTAAGTGTGCCTATGTGAGTGTATGTGTATGCTCTTGTAAGTGACTAATACCTGAAAAAAATGGGTTTAGCGTATGCTCCTGCTATGGCATTAAAATTTGAAATATGAAAAACCCATATTTCTTCCAATACCAATTCTTTCCAATACAAATATACGTACTCCCACACCAAACACTAGTAACGTATTTAACAGGATAAACAAACATTTCCGTCCAGCAGATGGCGCTATAATAAAGTGTGAGCGCGATGAAACTCCACGTTGCGTCAAATTTGCAACGAATGTTTAGAATGCAAATTGTTCCCGGGAATGGGTTTCGTTTATAATTTAGCTGACAAGCCGGGTTGTAGCTGTTAGGTGCTCCCTCTATAATTTACATCTAGTGTTTGGAATGGTTTAAAGAGGCGGAAATAACCAGCACTATTATGGTAAAATAACTATTCAATATAAAGCACAAAATATTTTAGCTTTAGGTAAGGATAAGGTAATAAAAAGTAAATAAAACTATGAGGTAATAATAAGCGGTGATATTAGCTTATAATTTGACCAAGTGGGTCTGGATTCAAATCCCATTGGCACTCACCAAGGACCTTCAATCAAGGATGCAAGTAAGCTAAGATAACCACAAAACCCTAAATGAATCGCAAAACAAGAACGAATATATCCTCACGACGGGTTATGATAGAAGATGAGTAGGTCCACTTAATTAGTAAAATTGTAATAAAGACATGACTGTAGCAATTATATTAAGGCTACAAAAATTTTGGCGACCAGCACACAGACAAAGCATGTTTGATACTTCAATGACGATTTTTATAATTTTGCCACACTTGTATCTTTACGACCTAATTCTGAAGGTTGCTGTTTCAAAACAGAACCCATACCGAGTATAGATATCCGATATCGATTCATTATTCAAAGTTCGTACCCATATTATTATTACTTAGTTATCGCAAATTACATACGCAAATGTTATTGAAGTCTAAAGTGCCTATAACCTCAGTTCCCTGTAGTTATCTTAATGTTCACGTCTTGGGGAAATTGAATTACTTATTATGCTCCTTCCGAGTGCGTCGTGCTACCTAATGGTGAAGTTAGCGATGACAAATATGAAGTAATACAACCTTTTGCTCAAGGAAAAGGTAGTTAAGTATTGAATATGAGTTATGGAGAATATTATCTGCTATGAAATGTAAATATTTGAGGTAGTTTGTCACCCTTTTTAGATATTATTACTTACTAATCAGATTAAAAGTACATTATGTACGCGAATACTAAGAAATTTAGGACATACCTAAATTATAGAGTTATGCAGATTCAAATGAAAGGGAATAAAAATAAGAATTGAGTTCAATACGTTTAGTTTATGTCTTTTGGAAATGAAAAAAAATGTAATTTAAAAGATAGATGGACAGGTCTTTTGGAGATATCAGTAAATATTACCGAAATAACCTTCAATACAAAACTTGAATATCAATCTGGAGTATTTGATACTACTCGCAATGTTGAAGTTATAACTGCAACAGCATTTAGCATTTACTAGATTAATGATATCAATTATTGCCTTTAATGTATTCATATTAACTGCAAACAGGCAATATGTCAACAATGAATATCACCAATCAAAGTAAACATTATACACGAGTTGGAACAAAACAAAAATACACGATAACACGTCCAAAATTGACTTTTAGGTCATGTTGTGTTTCGACGTCCGCACGCAATGTTACTGGAAGTAATTAAATCATTACGAAAATAAATCCGTTCTAGTTTCGACAGCGTTAATGATATGCAAATTAACAGCAAAGGGTAAAAGTGGGCTCATATTTGCCTTGCAGCGAAATAATTAATATAAAATATGGAGTAATTGAAGCAACACGACCGCATCAATGTTTGTCCTTAACCTGCACTTTATATGATCCTGTTTAACGATTTCTACTACATTAAATATTAGTGTCACGTGATAATAAATTGCATTAATAGTATGACAAGGTAGATTAGTACTTTTTAAAGAAACCGGGAAGGACCCTACTATACGCAAATCCTAGTTTAGACCAATCCAAGTCCACCGTGTAAAATTAGTAGTATTTGATCGATTGTAATATCGATAGACACGCCTATTAAGGAATTCGGAACCATGAAATGATTTAATAAGACAACACAATTTAGAAAAACAGCGTTGTATTATCTACAAATGCTTAACTTATTCTGTCACACTTTACGAACAACAAAGTTGTATGGATAACCGTTTGTCACTTCATATTTCACCGCAAATCGATGCAAACAGTCCAACTTTCCAACTTCGAGACTATCGATCTGAAACTATGGCTCTTAAATCATACAACGGTATTTGATATAACAATATCAACATTGTTTATCGCGGAAAATTTACAGCCACGGTGGTAGACGACGCGGCGTACACAATACAGCACAATTTATGTGCGTACACCCCAGATGTAATCTCGTTGAATCCTATGTATCCCTATGGGAACCCAAGAGCTTTCCCTGAGCTGCTACACACTTTACACGTGATTATACTATTGCCTTTCTCGCTCCGAGAAACTTAGAAGTGCTCTGAGACCTCTACTGACTTGTTGTGCAGTAAATTCTTAAGTTGCTCCATCGTTCGTACTTGTTCACTCGTAAAGCTCTATCTGACGCAGGTTCGAGATTATTCAACATATATTATGAACGAGGCGTCTTAAAATGCAGTACAAACAAACGAAGATGACGAAGATAATTTTCTTATTAAAGAGCAAACTCAATTTGCGAACAACACAAAAAGCTTAACAAAATATTAATCACATAATTATACCACTTAAAATTACAACCGCATTAAAAACCGAATCAGCATACACATAATTATCGGATCGGCAAAAAGTTTGCTGGAGCTATAAAATTTATCTACATAGTTGTAGTTATAATGTTCCGACACAGAGCAAAAAAGTATTAAAGTGCACTCATGCTATCCAGTTTCTATATAAAAAAGGTGTAATCGACAAGACAAGCATCTAGTTGCATTAAAAAATGCACGCTTCACAAAGGCGCAGTACGTTAAAGATATGCAATCCCGCGCCCATGGCAAATGGCTGAAATTAAGTCATCACTTCTCTCTATAAGGGGTCTGCGTGTAGGCTACTTCAGTTATATTTAACTACGCCATGTTCTTAACACGAGACGCGATAATGAACTCTATTCCGTAGCAAAAGGGATTCAATTTGATGCAGAAGGGTCAGTGTATCGGTTTTAATGGCGGAAAAAATCGCGCCGTCATCCCGTCGACAGCGAAGCGTGACGAATCGCGATGGAGACGTCAATTCCTTTACATTCTCGACAAAACCAACAAGTAAAGCACAAAAAACCAACAACAATAAGAACACAGTAAATGGAACGAACGAGAAGCGGCCGCGGATTGTCGTGACGATATCAAGCTACCATCAGAGCCAACAATCGAAGTAAAAAGCGAAATTAAATAGTTGGCTTCTGCCCCGTTTAAAATTTTAACTGTTGACACAGTTTCGGTTGGCTGGGCTTAAAAGAAAGGCCTTGGAATTTGATTAAAAGTTTTTTGTGGACATATTGGTATGTGATACATTCTGTACTCGGTATTTTGTGTAGATTTTGATATTTTTTATTTCGGACATTTTTAATTTGGATCTTCAGCTCTTAAAATCTTGTTTTGGTTCAGAGTGATGAGTTTCATAATATGAAGTACGGGTCAGTCTAAAAGTTTTATAGACCATCGGTCCTCAGTTTGTTCGAAAATAGAATTTCTTTGTTCCTAGCACTCAAAAATTCGTTTGCTGAAATTTTGAAACTCCTCTGTGTTTTCACATTTCTTTATTTATCCAATTAGACCGAAATGTCTGCTTAAAACCGTGGAATTATTCAAACTCAAGGACTTGGAACATCGTCCCATGAGAGTCGTGACACGACAATCATGACATCCACTCTTATGATTCCACCGACACTAAATTCCTTTTGTATTTATCTTCGTTGCTTAACAATTTCATTGTGTTTGTTCATTTCTCGACATCAACATTCGTTTGCCCAGTTCTCTTCTCGAAATGAACACGAATTGAGACGTTACTTTTCTGTTCAGCGGTGTATGCACTATCCTCACTCATACGAGTATGTTACGAATTTGCTGAAGATAAGATATTTTTGGCAGTTTAGTCACCTGATTGTTACCACACCCGTTGCTTTCTGACACGAACAATATCAGGGGAGTTTCCAGTATGTTGCCAGCGTTAAAGAAAAGTTCTTATTAAGTCCTTTTTGAACACCAGTTCTTAAGATTTGTGTGATATACAGATAGCTTTAACATGTGCATTATTAACATTTTCATAAAAATTCATGTCATACCGACGTTAAGCCTACACACTCATTTCCTATCGTGTATCATGCGCGGGCGGACAGTGAAAGGATAGTGCGTATACGGTCTTACGATCTGTAGGGTCATTAGTTGTTTTGTTTTATCTCAAGAGCTCGAGTCCCCCGGGGTCTTTTGTTTCAACGATCTCTTTTATATCGGCGCTGCTCTGAATGGGTCTATTATTATTTTCTATTGGGGGCCTGTAAGCTACCGTGTTGGCTTTAGTGATTTCGTTAACAGCTTTGTGAGTGCTGATTTTGTTTGACAGGATTTCGTGTAATAATAATTTGGAACTCTTTGTGTTTTTTTAAAGACAATTTTAGATCCTTTACTGATTTCAATGATTTAGTTTAATTCAACACATCTTCAACGTGATAGAAATTAAAATTTATATACTTTTAACCATAGCATCTCTAACATCATTTAATTTTATTACTTTAGGATAAAGAAGCGTTAATGACAAAAGAAGGAATGTAGAAGAGTTCGAAAAAGGAAAAAAGCGTAAGTTAAAAAGAGAGACAAATTTAAGTATCTACTTTCATACATTTAAACAGATCTAGAAAGTTCCACATACGTTTTTGAATTATAAAACATGATATCTTTCGTAGTAACATGCAGGCTAAATAGTTATTGATCAATTAAAATGCAAACGTAAGGGAGGTCGAAGTTATTTTAAGCGCAGATCGTAAAAGTTAACTATGAACTTTACAACAGAGTAACGAATCTTAGCTTTTTATGTTCGTTATTTTAGATGTTTAGAGACTTTAGAGTATTAGATTTTTATTTAGAGAATATAAGTACCATAAAGATTTAAAAATTATTTGGATTTCTTGATTATTTCTCATAATAATTATATTGAAATTATCTAAGCATTTATCTTTTGATGCCAGATTGGTCGTTACGTACAGAAGGGTAGTTTACGGGAATAATATAAATGTAGCAATAGATAATAATATATTATATAATAGCAATAGATATAATATAATATACAAAGTATCAAAAGATGTAAGATTACAAACAGTGTCACAAAATAATTCAACGCCTCATCAGTATAGAAGAGTCAGTTATTCCAAATCCGTAACAGTGTAAGAATACGTGTATAATATACAAAGACTAAACATATAGGTCGGTACATA
>DWIY01001504.1:0-10014 GCA_018248615.1 Erynnis brizo brizo
AAGCCTCCCTAAAACGAAAAAAAAATATTTTACTCACACAATTGAAACTAAAATTGATGTAAAGAAAGTAATTGATAAATAATTAATTAAAACTTACAACAGATGTATAAAATATGCAGACGAGGCAAACTATAGGAGATACGATATGAATATTTACGCCAGTGACTGAAATTAAATATTGAACAATCAACTTAAGGTAATTAGTTTAGGCAACGATTTTATGAGCATTTATTTACAAAAGTTCAATTTAGATTACCTTGGTTAAAAGCAAGGGCAGGAACATACACCACAATAGGAAGCCAAGCCATCTGAAACAATTTTTATGCAATTGATCAGGTAACCGTCTAGTATCATGTAACCACGCTTGATGAAGATGAATAGCAGTCTAGTACCTGTTACATGAGTGCTAAATATAAAACAGGAATACTTTTTTAGACTAGACATAAAAGCAGTGTCCGTCAATTAAGTACATAAAAACTTACAAGTAACTTACCAAATAAACGCTGAACAAAACTGATCCAAACACTCTTAAGCGTTTATCATAACGAAGTTCTAAATACTGAAAGAAAACATTATGTTATACGTTGGATTAACAATGTTTCAAATATATTATACTATAACAAAGGCAGACACTCCTATGATATTGAAATATTACCTCATAAGCAGACATCAATTGCAAATCATGAAGTACAGGAATAAATGTGTATGTGATTATTATACACATAGTGACAGTTCCAATTAATGAAAACATATATGCGGAGCCGTAAACATACAACTCAGTCGGAATACCCAGTAGTGATATCCCAGAAATAAAACTGCAAATAAAAAAGCAAAATATTCCGTAGAAAATCTATAGAAGAACGATGAACTTTATAAAAGCGACAATTTGGTAGTAAATACATCTAGTACAAACTACATATTAGGTATCTAAAACGTGATAAATTAAAATTTTCAAAATAAGAGCGCTTAAAATATATTTTAAAAATGAACATTTAGGTACAGAAAGTGAAAAGCCCACTGTCGTTAGCGTAAAAATTAGACAGTCGCCAAATTTTGGTTTAACCTACACAAGTATTTGATGCTTCATTCTTGTAGGTGCTTCAATGCTTTTAAATAGCAAATTAAAATTAATGTTCATGCTCAGTATTCGGTTGCTACAAAATTAAAGCAGCCTATGCCGAAAATAACACGTGAGGTTCATAAAAGATTAGGTAAGTACTGTTTTCTATGTTCTGTATTCAAGTTTAGTATATTATTTATTTTTTTACTTTCTTCACTTACCTGGCTACTAGAGAAAAACAAACAGGTAGTAGTTTCATACTCCTACCGCCCATCAGATAATCTTGAGTCGATTTTTGCTTTTGAACAAAACCGAAGTAAATCCCAATCGCACCACATACCGACAGCATTATCACAAATACAGAATAATCAATCCATGAGAATTGCTGATAAGACAACCTTACGGTTGAAACGTCTAATTTCTCTTCATCTACCATTTTTACCGGTGTACTTATTACTATTGCTAAATATAATATTAAGATTAATATGAGATCTTTGCTAGCATTATCTTTTCTTTTCAATTCACTACTATTCAGGACAAACGTTAGTCTCCCAATAGTACAAGTATAGTAACAAACAGGTTTGCCGTCTTGTTGGCTCCATTTTTCAATTACGGGCCTCAATTTTCCTACGCATCTGCTTGTTGTTATTTTTGTCCTAGGTTTTATTGGCGGTATCCTGCACCGGCTTGAAATAGCCTTAAAATTGTCTCGAATCCATTCACGGCAGACTTTGGTACAAGGACGCCTCCTGTAATATATATTTCCTCAGCAATGAGCCCAAGAACTTCAAATTATCATTGATTTATTATCGGAGACAAGATATTTTATAAATCATGAAGGTGGACCGGGAAGATGAGAAGGACAGTTGCTGGGATTATCGATATACTAAAAAATACCTAATAAAACAACAATACTAAATAAAAATAATGGACTCTCATTCATTACTAGACATACAAAGACTAATCCAATAAACGTAAAACAAATGAAATGAAACCTGCTCAGTGTGTGTCAGTTTAAACTTTATAGAGCTTAAAGATTTACCCGCTTTTCGTAATAATATTTTTGATAAAAATTGTTTATTTTTACAAAACACAAATCAAATCATAATTTCTCTTTACAAATTATAAAACTTTGTGCCGTGTGCACAATTAGTCTGATTTGAATGTATCCATATTTGGGAGCAAAATTGATATGTACCTAATGTGATAGATGTGTTTAATTGTATGAATCATTATAGCCAGTCATTCTACAGTACTCATAATAAATAGACGTCAACTTAAACTTGTAGTTTATTCTTGCGCCTCACAACCTCAAAAGTAAAGGTTTAAAGAATACCCATAGTACGGTAGGTATATAATAAAGTAACAAATAATACCAATGTTAGTAACGGTTTTATTTCACGTTTATTTCGATTTCTAGTTATAGACATAAAGAAGAATAACTTTCCCTAAAACATAAATAGAGCTGTAGAATTCAAGAATATTCACAGCCACGCTGCTCCAGTATGAGCTATAATTGAGATATGACTTAATTGCCAACTTGTGAAGGTTCTCCCTACGGAAATTCTGATAAGTTCTAACGACTAAGTACAAGATAATAATTATGTATCTTATGATACCGATATCTTACTTGTATAATGCCCTCCAAACACGAGAAGTTGTAACAGGAAATAGGTGAGTATACACATTCTAATAATAATTGTTCGTTTCTTTATGCAACATTTGCAAAGAAAGAAAATAAAATCGTTGAGCATACATTGGAAAATCCTTTATGCTCATTTTCCAGCAAAGTTCGATTAAATTTTCAATTCAGTTGCTCAGGGGCTCGCCTATAATTGCGAAAGCACTGTAAAAAATTCAATTTAAAAGAGATTTTTATGAAAGAGAAAATTGGAAGAATGGAAATAGGTAGATACCTAAGTAGATGCTTTTTTTGTTCAAAAAAATAAATCTTTACAAATTAGTTTTGCGTCATGATTTCGATTCTCACAATCTGTTATTAAAATGAAAATGGTACCCAGTACTTATAAGCTATTCTCCTTAATTAAGTAGCAATGTTTTTTTACCTGTAATTAAAAAAGTAACGAGTAGAGATAAGTGGTCGCTGAAAGCGATGGATAACCCAGCCTAGACAGAGGCCTTCTAGCACTTATGTATATACGCTACCACCACCTCAAACACAAGAATTTTAGGTTTTTAGGCCGTTGTTAGGAACAATTCTAGGCTTTTAATTACAACGGTTTTATCACATTACATATTGTTGGTCCAACTGAATCTATTGAGGTCATTCACGTACTGCAATTAGGACAATTTCCCGGAACAAAATTGTCATTCTTAGTCTTTGGCACAATAATAAATTGGCTCAAATGTAGAAACGTGGCTAAGTATTCGGCACTAGTGTCGCCGTTCCGCTGAGCCAGCTGACCCACTTGCGTGTGTGGAACACGAATAGCTCAGCACTGGGATCATTCCAGGAGATTTAAATTAAAATGATCCGAGGGACGACAATTATGGATACTATTTCTTAAGACTTTAAGTATCTTTTTAAGCGCAACATATTTCACAAATCCACAGTTAGATAGGTGTTTTTGATGGAGTAGAATAATAAGAAAAGTAATATTTTTCTCCCTTTTATGTAGGGATGCCAAACAGTGCAATCCTTTAAATCTCAACTAATGTTCTGCCTAAAGTAAGGCAAAAATCAAAATGGCAAAGTGTAGAAAATTATGTAGAATATTTTCTAATTTAGAGACTTAATATTCTATATAATTTTCTACATTTTATGTGATAAAAACTTAATTTCATTTTTTCACAGCAGACGGAAAAACAATAGACAATTTTATTTTTCCTATTCCTAGTTCTTTCCAATGGCATCACTGCAAACAGCTTAGGCAGCAGCGTTTCGCTAAGCCGGTTGCCCCATTTGCGTGAATGACGCATGAGCAGTCCCGGCATAATGTAGCATAGGGATCATACTATCTGTGCTGTAAATTCTCTCCCAAATCCGCTGATCATGTGGGAATCGTACGTTTATAACGTGCCTGTAATAAATTTAGACAACCCGTCAAATGCGACGGTGAAAATTTATCTAATAGAGAATTACCAGATCTGTAGGTAGTAGATACGTGTATTTCAATCATCTTAGTATGATTGAAATGGTAAAATGTCTTAATATCTCCTGCAAGGCGAAGAAGATGGGTTTGCTTTAAGTCATAAAAGCAATACTTATAAATTATAATTTTATTGTAATAGATTTATTCGTTAAATTTTTATACTTAAGTTACTGAAAATAAGTTCCGTAAGAAATACCTACCTAATACCCTACTTTAGATGTAGTAGTAAATTATTTTAAAACATAATAATGAGTAGCAGCTTTTAAAAGTGTTAACATAAATTCTCATTGTTCTTTTGTAGGTATAAAGGCCTAATTCATTGTTTACATAACGTTTAAATCAAAGTAATTATACGGCTGTTACACACGTGAATTCGGGTTTCTCTGTGCTCTGAGCTCATCATTAACAAGGGCAACTTACGTGTCAAGTCCGTCATCATCCCTTAGTGGTTGCTCGAGGCGGGTGGCGGTTACGGTCGCCACCCGAGGCTTCACCTCCGCCGTCACCGCCCAGCGAGAGTTCGCCGCCGACACGCTCATCAATCTTAATCCTGACTTCACCTTTATCCTAAAACAGACAAGAACATACCGTAATTTACGAACATGTGTCATTTATTGCGGCTTGCTTACAACTTTATACACATTGTCATGTGGTATAAAGTAAAGTGTATGAAGATGAATGTATTTGGATTAAGATTTCTACTTTGAATTTCGTGTATTCAATGATTTCTGAAAAATGTAGCTTTACGACGACAGCCAACCGAATAAAGTTTATATGAAATAGAAATCGCAGCAGTAACAGTAATAATCACTAAACATCTTTGGCCTGACATTTTAATACGTTTATCGCCCCGCCCGCCTGCGCGGTATAAAATGGTTGTAAGCTTAACCTACGGTTATAAATTTTCATTTGAACGCATACACCGTTCTCAGGCGACTCACTGCTCATAATTCACAAAGATGTTACGGCTGAAGCTTTAGAGCAAGTGCTTGTAGATAGGTACTTGAATTATTCTATTGTTTGGGCGACTTTCTTACAATTCTCCTACTTGTATCTACGTACTGTCTGACTTTTGTAATAAAGGAATAAGTATGAATATTGTCCAAACAATGAACAGAGAGAGAAAACACTTAAATCCAGATTACTCCAATTTCAACTTCAGCATAAGTGGTGACGACAAGCGAAAGTATTTAAGTACTTATTTAATAATTTTTCAAAATACTCGTAACTTTTCACTACTGTTAAAAATAACGAAAGTTTCATAAAACAATCCACATTTTAGCAAAATTAAAACGGGACAAGAAAGTTTTAAATGACCACTCGTCACGATGACATCCGATGCTTGAGACTCAACCGTAGCTTGGAGGCGGAGCTTGACACAAATGTAGAACACGGTCTCAACACAGCGTTTACAGTCCAGTAGTTAAAAGTTACGAAGTGGCTCTTCTAGTGCTAACCACTGTTTAAGTACTGGAACATTTTATGGCTATGAGGCCCAGATATTTTATATTAAAATAAATTGAAGGAAGAGGAAATTCTCTCATATTCATTTTTAACATAACGGAGAATGTAATAACCGCATAGGTATGTTTATTTAGTAGGAGAGTAAGTTTACTCTGCACTTGACTGAACCTGGTCTACGACAGCATAATATGTTTCATTACCGTTTTAGCATAAAATACTATTACTTTTTATGAATGAATGTGGCATGAAAAACGTTTGCTTTAAGTAAGTGACATAACCAGCGGTTCCCCAAGAGACAGTTGCCTGGCACACTACGTATCAAAATGCAAACTTGATAGGAGGCCATCTACCCACGTATGTACCTTTGTCTGGTAACCACAAAGGAATAAATGTCGACGTTAACATGAAGCACTCATGGTGACAGCAATTTGCCTAACACATGCTCGAACGCTACGGCATAATATCTCAAGACTCAAGCACCCTAGAATGTCAGCCCATCACGAACTATGATTACTCCATACCACCGCCTACATTAAACATCATTATAGTGTTTGACGTTGACATGAATAGAGAATTAGATACCTAGTAGAAAACATAGAATTATATGCAAATAGTGAATTACATAAAATAACCGCATACAACAACTTCAACATCTATCAAGGCGGAAGAAACTAACCTGATGACGACATGTCCGATCGGGTGATTACTATCGCGGCGAATTACAAAAGGAAGATGAAGTCTAGAGTGGGGGTAAAGGGGAGCGCGTGGAAGGAGAAGAGCTGTGTCACCCACTCTGGACTCCCTGTATCCGGCTCGAGCTCCTGCCAATGTCACAGTACCCAGGGGCCAAGCGGGTTGAACCGAAACGCGCCCACATGCGCCTTCTCCAGTTTCCCCGCTACTAGCTTCTGCTGCACTGTATGCCAATTTCATCGTTCGAGGCGGTCGTTTGCCTTTTCCATCGGCTGGCCACCATGCCGCTGGAACCGTCAACTCAGCTAAACACGCTCCTTCTTCGCCTTCTGGCCCACACGTTGCCGTCAATGTCTTCGAACCTAGGCTAGCATGAAGAGTAATGCAAACGCGTCGCGGTCGAGTAGCAGCGCGCCTTGTACCACCTTCACCACCGGTATGAAAGAGTACGCGTAATACTGGAGCGTCCCGCGGAAGTTCTCTAAAGACAAGATGAGCGGACACATCTAGCCTATGCGCTGTAGCGTCTTGGAGTTCAAGTAAAGTTGCGTTTCTGCGTGGTGGCTCTAAGGGATCTGGTACGGCATATCGCGCTGGTACGGTTTGCTTGGTGGAAAATGGACCATATGTCGCACGAACCGATGCTGGAGCGGATCCTTGAAGTACCGTGAACCGGTCCAGAGATAAAAGGGCTCCAGGCAGAGCGGTGCCCATAGGCTCTGGCGGAGGACCTGCCCCATTTCCTCTCGCCGTATGTTTCAGAAAGAAGCCACTGTCCTTATTTTCGAAGTGTACTTCTACGGCGCATATTGTCCCTGCAACAATAAAAGGTACAATTTAATCAAAGCGATTTTAAAAAGCTGTCATCTCCATGGAGTGCCGTTACAGAGGTAAAGTGTGAATTTTTTAAATTGTCAGTTGAGGAAAGAGAAAAGAACATCAAAACGGAATACTGGCACAGATCCAACTGCATCCCTGGCTACCAGCAAAATGTCAGATCTACTCTTGATATTTACAAACATCGACGTATTATATTTAAATTATTTTTATTTTTACAGACTTCACTATGTTACGATAAATTTTATCTAAAAAAAGGACAAACAGACTTTAATAAAACGATCCAAAATTACGAGTACCGTTATGCTACTGCATACTTAATCACATACCTACACGTATTACCCTCTCTTTTAATTTTGCGCCTTTTATTAAGTACATAATTTAACATTTAAATTTGATTATTTTCGTTGGTTTGTAAGGTTGGTTTTAAATTTTAAGGTAATAATAATAATAACAAAATATGTACCTATTTTACCCTGTTCTTCTTCCTAGCGTTCAAAACATTTTAAATGAAGACCCGTTCAAGATACTCTTGACGTGCTTGATGGGTTTAAGCGAAACTCGGCGTGGAGCTCAAATTTACGCTTCCATACACTCAACATTGTGTAGGAGGTACGTAGTGTAAATACTTTCCTTGTTTTATGAAATACCTACCGAGCATTGCAAGTACAATTGGTATTCCTGTACACATGCTTCCGGGGAAATGCAAGAAATTAGGAGGAAGGAAAATTTGTTTGCAAAATGCAACGATGTAACTTAATTTTTAGCAACATGGTATGTTCTGTTTCTCCCTGTCTTGACAAAAACCCGTAGACAACGACGCAGAAGGTGCCTCATGAAGGTATGTTTTCGGTATCAAATATTTTTAATTGCTGTTATTTCGATGCTAATTTTACCAGGTCATCGTTAATTAATGGAAGCGCAGTCCATGAAACTAAAAGGATAATCTTAATTACACATATCATTTCAGCAAAGATACTCGTAGTAGAAGAGTATTTCTCGCAATATTAATATTGATGTAACATACCAACATTAGCATAATAACCTTCTTGGAAACATAGAGGCATTTGTTTTCATTAAGTTGTGGATTCGGAGAGACGTTAGGGTGCGTATAAACGACGCGTGGTAGCGCGAGCCGAGCCGTCTGTGTAGATGCAGCGGCTAAATACGACCCCGCGCCGTTTATTTGGGTGCGTATAAACGACGCGGGGTCTGTGTAGTGTAGATGCAGATCTGTTTAGACGTAGTATTAACGCAAGATGGCGCCCGCGCCTTTGATCTGTGACGAAAAACCGACAAGTGATGGAGCGTACGAATTTTGCCGAGCCGCGCCGAGCGTGGCTGCGTAAACGGCGCGTAGCGCGCTGAATCACGAGCCGAGCCAGGCTCGACTCGCGCTACCACGCGTCGTTTATACGCACCCTTAGATGGTGGTTTAAGAAAATTTTCCAAGCACAGAACGCAATTACTTATAACTTCATTTGCAAGGAAACGATGATCCTGACTACATACGCGGTTTAATAAAGAAATTGATGGAAGAATAATATGATTAAAATGTCTGGAAATTGAATTAAAAAAATTTTTAACCTACATGGTGAATCTCACAGTGTCCAAGCGGTCTGGCGATTTAAGACACCATAATAATATGACTATTGACAAACTCACGACAGACGAAACACGTATAATACCTCTATCTATAGGTACCTTCTTTAAGATGCGTCATGGAGAATCGAGTAATGAATCTAGTATAATTACATATTAACAACAAATAACAGAAGCAATAAATAGTAAACCACAATTTTACTCAATTAATTAATAAATGCTTGTATCTCGTTAGTTCAATCACTAAAATATGCAAATTATGTTGGGAGTAGGTACAATTATTATGGTTAGACTAATCATACTGCGTAATCAAATTGAACTCGTACCTATCACGGCATTGTATAGTATGTAACTTTTACTATCATATAGCACCGTAAATCAGAATAAATCTTTATGTCTTAAATATGTTTTGGTTAAAGAGGTGTGGTTGCCGGAGATATTTTAATTGACGCGACTATTGCCGAGTATCTTAGTCCTCTTACTCACATAGTAATAAGATCTCTGATAGGAATTCTATCTTCATTAAGGTTGTACGTACAGTTTTATGGTATAGCTGTCAGGTTATATAAGTTTTATTCAACAAATAAAAAAACTGAAAATGGAACATGACGAAACTGACGTCAATCGGTCCACGAACGGCCGCCATAACAAACGAACAAATATTTATTCGCTAATGGATTTCAACACATCGATAGATGCTACGCAACGCACCCTCATCGTCAAAACATACCAACATATTCTCCTAGTAGTATGAACTTTGTTTTTCAAAATAAAAGTATGTATTTATTTATTACGATGTGTAAAACCTAGCCTTATTTATTTACCTTAATAACTTCTTAATACTATAAGATACTCCGATGGGATATATTTCATTGTTATCAGCACTACAAAAGAAGTAACTTAGATAAATGTAGGGTCACTAGGGTCGTGGCTAGTCTAATAATGTGAGTGTATTGGCGTCCTCTGAAGGTCAGTTGATAAAAGAGAGATATCAAATGACAGCCGCGCCTTGAGTCGTCTGCCACCACTCTGCCACCAACGGTGACACCTAAGTATCACAAGATCAAAGGTTCAGTCAGAAAACGTTTAAATTTTATCTTTGTTTTCTTATGATGATATGATATTACCACTTAAAGCAACTTTGTTTTTAAAGGCTAAGGGCCTAAAAGATTATTACTTAGGGGAGAGCGGGGTTAGAAGTTACCAGGGTAAGTTGTTCCGATTGAAATAATTTCTCGAGGGTAA
>DWIY01001505.1:0-10013 GCA_018248615.1 Erynnis brizo brizo
ACTTCATATGCCTTTGAGAACATTATGGAGAATTCTTAGGCATGCAGGTTTCCTCACGTTTCTATCAGTGGAAAATTATCTTATGATGTTTACCATTCAACAAATTACTAATTTAATTACCAAGTAACTTCAAACAGTTTGACGAGCCAATCACTTTATCAGTTTGCTAACTCAAAAGACTACCTACGATGTAGGTATGTCGGTGACTTGTTCGTCAGACTGACTTAAACGCTTAAGAAACTATAACATAGAGATATCCAGAATATAGAGCCTTCTCAATATAAAATATCAAACAATCAATTGATATCTAAAACGTTTATTGATGTGCTTAATCTCTAGTTTAATACATTTCTCATACATGTACCAAAGGTTAAACAAACACTTTTGTAACGCCGTATGCTAAACGTTTGGAAAACCTAAACAAATACAAAAGGGTCGCTTCTAAAAAGCGTGAAGATTTATAATTCAGCATATTTACCATTTCATTTGCATAAACATACATTTAAAATGTTCGTTTTCGTACCCCACATTAAGCGATGCTGTATGGTCACTTGGGTGAGTGAGACTGGAAAATTACATGCGCTAGTATGTATGTATGTATGTAACGGAATCTTTAAACATAATTTCCACCCACATACAAATGTCAGATTAATATATATGATATGGTACACTTTTCTATAGTAATTGAGTAGCTGATCACTGCAGGACAACGGATACCCACATCCAACCTCAAATACAGAAGACATCCTATTTTAGGTTGTATGCGCGTGCTACTCAGTAGGACTAAGATGTTCGCCTCAAATAAAGTATTTCCGTCAAAAAAACACAGTTATCGGTTTACGTGTATGGTTTATAGAATTATTTAGACCTAAGTTCTAAAGCTAATTCTGTTCTCTAAGTTCTGTGTCGACTTTGGCTTTGGTAACGGCAAACTTCTAAGGCACTATCGACGAGGTAATCGGTATAAGTTAGTTTGTAAGTAAACAGAAGTTTAATGTTGTGTGCAGTGTATGACGTAAGTATTTAATAAATTTGTGAACAAAGAAGCTTTCCTTTTTTCCGTGTACTAGCATTTAAACGGATAGGTAATAAGTTGTATGAGACTTCTTTTTAAATTAATTGTATCTCTAAACTTGTCATGTTTTTCCCATATTATATTTATTTAACCACCAGAAATGTTTGTTATTCCCAAGGGGAGAGAAATCCTGATAAATTTAATAACGGATCTTGATAGCAAATTAATACGCCCCCGTGTTTGTTAGTCATAAAATATGAAAGAGATTATACCATAAATTCACAGATTTATTGCTTTGAAAAAGGTAAAAGGTTTTTATCGACATGATAATATGAACCCTCCACATAATAAACGGGAGGGACGCAAGGTTGGTTTACTTCTCTATATTACACTTATCATCACAATATTGTGTATTGATTATAATTTTCGGCTCATAATAATCATCGAGCTATCGATATTATCGTTGACTCTCTTTGAGAAGATATTATTATGTGAAATATTAATTTTTATTTTTAACCACTTCGCTGTCCCGTGAGTTACATGAGATGAGATAGGTACGGTCTACTCATTGTGTAACTATTGTGTCAGGAAATCTAGTTTAAATAAAACGAAGTTACAATACCGGTATCTCAATAAGCGAAACAATGTTCAATTGGTTAATGTAATATCAGAATATTATTAGATTTCGTTACTAAACAATAAATTAAGTCATAGAATAAAGCAGGTTAATAATATAATAAGGTTAATAATATTTTAAAATTCCCAAGACAAAAAAGATGAATTTTTTTTTCAGTCGATAGGAAATAAAATATATTCGTACTTTTTCGTACGTAAAATTTTAGGGAAAACGACAAATAAGAGCAAATGAAACGGAACTCTCAGTCAAATCAAGTTAGACGAAGGGGAAGGAAGAACAGTCGACAATTGGGAATAACCCAAATACATGACGAGTTCCTAGTACCTGCATTACTGAGTAAATGTAATTATGTGCGATACATTACGATATATTATATACGTGTCCAGTGTCACAAATTTTCGAATTCTTCGATTCGTTCGCTTTCTGTATATATTGTACAATGGAAATGGAAAAAGTATTATTTGATAGTTGGTATTACCGCCTAATAGGTTATAAAAGAAAATTTCGTTAATATGAATATAAATGACATAAAAAATGTTTTTCCTGATTTGAATCTAAAATATAACTTTCTTTAGTTATCCATACCTACTATGAAAAACTAGCTCGTTAACACACAATTTTTTGCTTTATGTACATAGAAGCCATTTTTTCGCAGTTATTACTTTTTGAACATGAGTCTATAACATGGTTTTTTTATCAAAGATTTTTTCCGCGAATAAAGATAAAGTAAATTGGTTGGTAGCTAGTATTAAAGTAAAATATTTTTACCTCGTATCAAGATTTTAAAAGAAAATTCGAAGAACAGTAAACAAGAACAAACGAGACGTTACTCTCGGAGTCAAATCGAGTTACGAATACGGAGAGAAAGGTCAACGGTAAACAATCAGACGAATTGCTCAAACACACATGAAAATGTATGTTGTAATCCCTGAACCCTGATGTATGAAAATTTGCTCTGTAATCTGATGAAGAACAGCGTAACTGTAAACCGCTTTTATGTTCCACTGTTACTTATAAACTTATTACCCCAAAACACCGGGAGTATGTTTAGCGAAACTGCTCAAATGAAGAGAACTATCAAGTCTGTATTGCCCCACTGCGTGTTCGGGTCTCCGTGAGAGGAGAGATGGATATAGGCCTGTGAGAAGGATGTAGGCCTTAGTCTATCACGCTGGCCTATTGCGGATTGGAGGTTTCCTTGCGATGTTTTCCTTCACCGTTACGGCAGGTGATGTTTAGTTTAATAAAGCAATATATTTTTTTAAGAAAGTGTCATTAGTGTCACGCCATTGTATCGTGTAGCAGGTTTTGAGTGGATTTTAAGTTTATCGTGCTGATCTAGGTGTATTTCCAAGAAAACACACTAAAATAGACGGGATATTACTTATTGAAAAATCTTGACTTTGAAAAAGTAACAATCAAGTCTAGATATACGCAAAGAGTTGGTGGTTCAGAAAGGTCGCGCACAGAAAACTAGCGAGACAGCCCAAATAAACAAGATTGTTGTATTGATAAGTATTTGACCCGTGAACAGAATAAATATTGAAATGAGTTTTCGGAATTTTATTTATGCGTGAGCTGATTGCTGAGTTAGAAATGTAGTAGATTATAAAAATAGTTAGAGGTACGGTAGATTTATTAACTGAATATATTGCAAATGTCCAGCGTTTGTCTATAAATTGATGTAAATTGAGGTAAATTCTTGGTAATTTAATTTTCAATATGACTGTATTCCTGAAAGTTAATTAAAAGTAGGTACTTATAAAGTTTTCTTGTTATAAAGTTTTAAAGTTGTCTCTACAACGATTGGTTGTGAAGTCACTTCGAAATTTCGAATACTTACAATACATTGTAAAATCTCTGATACACCCAAAATCCAGTACTATTTTACATCACTAATATTACATATTATAGGTACGTAACTGCAAGAAATGTTTGCTTTCCAGTTTGGAATGTTTGCCGTTCCACTTAATGTGAAACTTATAAGTGTTGAATTTAACTTCCCCTGACTTTATAAGAGGACCTTTGTCTGTTATGTAAACTTTTGGGGTTCCTACAAACTTGTAGCGAGTGTATTTCAAGCTGCAAGTTGGTTTACGCTCTATTCACATCTTAAAGCACGTAGCGTGTCAGACACTTGCCGTGGTAGACAAAAGGATGTATTCATTCATCACTCATGATGAATGAATACATCCTTTTGCACGCACGGCAGATACCTACTGCCGTGCGTGAACGGAGCGTGTCCGCGAGAACACGGGCCATCAACGTTCTGTGTGTGTTGTGTGTGCCAGTGAGCATTAGATACATCTTTATTTCTCTCGTTATTGTTTTCCTATGGATATCTGTCAATGCCAGGCCTGATGGCGCCCGACGGCGAGGGTGACATCGATACCTTTGCCCGAAGGGATCGGCCATATATATCTAACGTGCTGGGGACGCTACATGCTCCTAGATGTGAATAGAGCATTAACAATCTGCAATTCATTAAGGCTGGATCATTAATGGATTTCAGGGTCGGGTCTCCTCTTAAGAGAAGGATATACTTACGATATAAGTCTATAGGCAAGCTAATGGACTTTACGTATCTTTGAGAACAATACATAGAACTCTCAGGCTAACGATACAGAGGTGACACACACAATACATACATTGAGTGTGGGTGACGCCGGTGACGCCATGACTTTATGTGTGCCGCGTTATTGACATATTTATAAGACATTACTTTTTGTAGATATTTCAGTTATCTAAAAGTAAACGTACCTACTCTTGAAATTTACTGCATCTTTTGATCACTTTTTCACTTTCATTCTTTGCATGAACCTACCTTTGAGGTAAAAAGATCTCGTGTTGTACAATAAGTGTGTATAACCTCCGTTTTTACAGAATATTTCCCTCTTAGCGAAGACTTTTCCGTCTCCATTCTTGGCTGTAAAATGCCTAAATTATCTATCTGATCACGTATGTAAGAACGTCACGTAACACACCAGATTACATCATCTTCATAAATCAGTCCGTGGTTATTTTGCCAACTGGATATTAAGTGACTCTGGCGAGAGTAATGTTCTGGGTTCTAAGATTACATAACCTTGGTGTGTCTTGTCTCTTCGCCAAAGCTGTATCTAAAGTTGGGTGTAATTTTTTGTTTCCCTTTACAAAACAAAATAAGTACGAGGTCATTCACTTGGTTGACTTGACCGACCTTACAATCAATACAAATGCTCTTTATTTGCACTCAAGAAAACAGATAACAAATAGAATACATCAATAACTACAAATTAAGAAAAATAAGGTACAAATAGGCGGTCTTACCTTATTACAATTTTGATCATTGCAACTTTACTACTACCGCTTATCATACATTGCTACCCTGAGTCATTAGCTGGCAACGCGCGGAACCAAGTTCCACAAACAACCTAGCGACTGCTTTCCTTTTCCAATTGCTTACTATTCTTTTTCATTAAGCAGGCGAGGATTAAAAGCAGCGCTACGACAACATACCGCTCAAAAGGCCGATAGACGAAGAATTAATTTTACTTTTTTGAAGCGTCAAACGTCAGATGCTGCTTCTTTGATTTCCAATTTCCACTAACAAATTTTAAGCCCATAAACACGCAAGCAAGTCAACAGAAAGGGACTAATTTTCCATTAAATTAAGGGCGACACCTGAGCCTTGATGCGATTGTTAATAAGGTGATTCGACACCTGGCCCTTATTAACCTCTAATCAAGAAAGTTATTTGCCGCCCCAATGCGTGTAATAGACTGTCCTGAGGTTCTCGCATGAGATTATCCACTTTGCGAAATTATAGTAGCTACTAGGTCCTGGCACAATACTGTACTACTGGACTACCATACTATACTAAGTAATTACCTACTGCGGGTTCCGGTCTCTTCTCACAGTAAGAAGAATGTAGGCTGGCCAAATGTGGGTTGGTGGATTTCGCTTACCTGAGACACTATGGAAAGCTCTCAGGCATGTAGGCTTCTTTACGACAGAAACGATCCTGCTTATAACGCATTTTTTCAAATTTCCCCAAAAAATGTGTTAAATAATACCTATTATTGCAAGCCGAATGTGTTTCCGCACGCATAAAATCTCAAATCACCTATTTTAGCTATTTTCTTCGTATACATATTATTGCTTTTATTTCATTTATTGTACTTTGAGGTAATGTAAGTTATATATGAAGTTATAAGTACTTATATGAAGAAGAATACTTGTTTAATAATATTGGCTATTTTGCTAAACGCTATTTTCTAAAAAATATAGAATTAAATACAAGTTAAAAAAAAAAATTTATAGGCTTTTTATTATCAACAAAAATAAGTCAACCAAAAGGGTCTAATTTCGGATTAAATTAAAGGTTGACGAGACCCAAGTCTCGAAGAGATTGTTATTGAGGTCATTCGCCACCTGGCTCCTTATTAACCTTTAATCAAGAAAGTTATCAGCCGCCTTAATGCGTGTAACGGAAGCGTTCTTATATCCATTTTGCGAACTCGGTTATCCTCCGTATGTTTTGAGAACATAATCGTCCTTCTTGTGTGGGCTGATTTCGTTTACCTATAACTTTTACTTATTTCAAGTAGCCAATAAAAAGCGATATTATTATGTCAGGTGAGTATATTTTTTCTTTTTTCCAACATATTTAATAAGGTGGTTTTAAACTTCCATCTTCACTAGGTTCACGTTGGACGAATACATTATTTCTTTTTTACAAGAAACGATGAAGGAAGTTACACAAACTCGCGCATAAAATTTTACCTCCAGCCCCTGTAAACTCCCAACTTCACTAGCTTCTACTTTATTTTCGTGTACGTTTACTGTTTTAACCAAATTTCTGGCTTCCTGCTTTATAACTGATATAAAAGATAACTGTCCCGTCCCAAAATTATGCGGCAAGGTGAAAACGGTCTAAAGTCGATCCTCGAGAGATGGCCTGAGATAAAGATACCCCAAACAGCCTCCCTTTTAAATTACTAGCTGCAATTTGCGACTTCATTCGCCTGGAGTTTCAAATTTTGGACCTTCTTTCTCCAATAAAAAGTACCTTAGGATTTTTTTTAGATTCGAAACTAGGTTCAACCATAAACAAATTTGTTCGGAGATTTGAAGATTCATCCTCACAAACTTTCGCATTTTTATTGTATACTAAGGATAAATACCCGCCAGCGTGGTGGACTGAGGCCTTCATCCCTCTCATTTTGAGAGGAGACCCAACCCTGTAGTGGGTCACCAACGGGTTACTGACAAATATTACAAGGCTAAATACAGTTTAAATATTAGTAAAGTGATATTAGTAACGGTCTAATTCACATCTGCGAAAAATAGAATGTCAAAGAGTGCAAACGGGCAACATTATTATCTAGAAGCTCTATATGACTAGCCACTACACATGAACCCCCATAAACATTGCTGCTAGTAGTCACTTTTGAACCCCCAACTGAGCTTGGTTTTGCTTTATTTTGGGGTCTTTTCACGATTTCACGTCACCGTTTCCTGCTTTATAGCGGAAGTAAAATCTAAAAGTGCGGTCCCAACATAATGCGGCAAAGAAGAAATGGTAGTCAGTTCCCTTTATCCAGAGATTATCTAGCGCGAATCGAGCATTGCATTATTGCTGATAAAACACTCATTTATGGTTTATGAGACCAAATTGCGGCAGCGTTGCGAACTATCCCTTTCATTGTGAGAGTAGACCCGACTTTGCATGTTAGTCACTATAGAATTTAAGTCAATTTGGACGCAGAATTGTAACCTAACATAGAGTTTGACACAGGAAATTCTATTGAATCGATCTATTATGTCATAGAAAACAATCCATCATTTGCCAATTTAAGACATACTTACACACAATTAAGAAATAATTAAAAAGGAATGAACCAACGTACGTGGAAAATAAATGGCGTTATTCGGCAAAAAACATTTTGTAAAAAACGTGATACTTAAATATCTTTCAGAGACCAACTCGGCTGTGAAGTCGGTTTCTTGCTATTACGAAGGTTATAAAATTCTATTTTGAAGGAAATGCTCATTTATGCAACCCTTTTCTTGTTAACTCATGGTAGAGTATCGTTAAAACGCGCTTGATTCCATTCTCAAGAGTTTTCTTGATACTTACCGCCCGTATTTTCACTAGGTACTCTGCCTAATTAAAGTGTACCTCTTACACTTTAGTAGGAAAAGTTACGAGTAATACCTGGGAAGAGTGTTTTTGCAAACGGCAAAGGATTAAAAGTATCTGCTAACGAGCTGCGTAAGAAAATCTGAGTTAAGTATACGATTTATTAAAACTAGAGATCGCTAAGTAGTCGAAATTCGCCTTAAATTTTTTGTAATTCGAATTTGATACGTAACTGAATGTACGTACAGTATACATGTCATATTTGTCTATGTGTGCAACCTTATGGTTGTTTCTAAAATGGTTATGGTTACCTACCTTAATTCATGCAAAAACGTTTTTCTTTACTTTTCATAACTAAAATGGACGTAAGTTATTCATACTTACGCCGACGATTTTGGGAGAGTTAAATTGCTAAATTTTATCTATGGTTCCATTGCTTGCTTGTATCATTTTTTAAGATCATGGCTACTTAAACCTACTTTAAATTGAACCAACTTGCTCTAAGAAAAACGATAAATAGATGGTAGAGTTTTGGAATGTCAAATAAAAATTTGTATGAAATGTACTTACAAACGTTTCAAAGAAAACTCTAAATTTTAATAGTATGCAGAAAGCTCTAAAGTTATTTGCTTGTGTGGCAAGACGTGAGTCGGATAACTTGGAAAAGCTGATTGTCGTCGTCCAACGTGAACGGCAATACCAGTGGGATTTCCTTCGTTCGACCGACCGACGGTACTCAAAGAGATTGTGCCTGATTTTCGTGCATAATACCATGCACCGTGATGCGCCAGTTAGCGGAGCTTACATCCACCAGAACAGAATATTCCTTATTGTGTTTAATATCTGGGGGCACTGAATTGCAAAAGAGGCACGGCCGTAACTATCTTTTCTTAAAGTCATGCGGGTAAGATTCGACCGCCTGTAAATACGTTGTGAAAAAAGCTAGAAGCCTAAATTTCCAGTACGGCACAAAGACTGCATTGCGAGACTTGTGCATTTTTTTGTACATGTTATGTTTTTGATGGGACTATATAATATTATCTGAAATTCTGAACTAGAGATCCCTTATAAGTACATGAAAAATGATGCAACACAATATTTAATTTTATGTTCCGAAAAATTTATAAAGCAGTCGATTGGCTTCAGAAAGCGTACCTCCAGCTTCCATTTAATTACTAAAAGTTGGCGAGAGCATTTACGTGCCGACTAGAGAAGCTAATTGAGAGAAGTTTGCAATTCTGGGGAAAATTCTCGGAAAATCAATCTGAATTTATCTAGGTCTAAAATTTCCAACCCGTACGTGCTTTATTTAGGTCGGGATACAATTAGCTTTAATAGAAGTTATCTATTAAACACATAAATCAGAAAACGTATTTTAAAGTATGATTCTTAATACGATTGTTTTAAAGTTCATTTTTATCTTATATAATCTAGTAAAATTATTATTAAGTAATTAAAAGGGAAAGATTTATAGAAAATTTTTCTTACATATTAGTTCGTAGATCTAAATGTGTATTTTTATGTGATCATTGACACATGTGATCATAAGTGTGAAGCGTTATTTATTTATTTATTTAAATGTGGACGATTTATTTTATTTCTCTATCATATTATTTTTTACACAAAAAAATTGCATTGCATTAAGAAATTTAGATTAAAGGTTTAAAGGCAATACTTCGAAGTTAAGAACGGTAAAGTTACTTAAACGGGGAACTTGTTTTGTCGTTTAAGTAACTTTGAAACCCACGGAAGGAGTCTTCTAACATCTTAAAAGTTACTTTTGTTTTTTAAATACTTACCAGCATTCTACTTTATGATTCGCTGGTTTATAATGAGTTTATTACAAAAATTATGGAATTTAAAGGTATTTATGAAATCACATTATTAATAAATATACTGTACACTAAGTTCACGCTTTGAATCTTTAAAGTGACACTTACGTACAACTTACGTACACTTACGTATTACGTACGCATATGTGGTGACTGCGAGGAAATACTGGTCATAATAATAATTACATTTAACGTTTCGGAGGAAACTAAAATGTAAATAAATAAATTCCAAATTTAAAAGTACACATAAGGCCAAAAATAAATAATTGACGAACAGTAATAGGTATGTACCAATTTCATATCTTTCATTAAATGTAAATATTACCTAACTAGCTGTGCCCGCGACTTCGTCCGCGTGGAATTCTAAAATAAGAATTCTAAATTTCTAAAAAAGTAGTCTAATTA
>DWIY01001506.1:0-10008 GCA_018248615.1 Erynnis brizo brizo
CGCCATAGGTGGCTATGGTATTGTACATACTTAATTATACTTAATCTAAGGCTGAGGTTTGAGGGCTATCCATAACTCCTCCGACCTTAAGAGGGAAATTATCGGAAGGTTCGAGTTTAGAATCGTTCCGATAATTTTTCTTTAAAAATGAACATTTCGGCAATTTTCGCCAAATTATGTAAAACAAAAATATAAGGAAACTAAAAATTATTAAACTTAAAGTTACGCATCGTAAATTAACACTGAAGCTAAAGTCTTTCTGTCTATTCAAAACACTTTCTATCACTTCACTATGCTTTAAAGAAAATGCCATGTATTTCACTTCGTCTAAACTAACTCCTTCCATATTAATTAAACTTCCTTCGGGTAGAGTGGTATTCACGTTTAACTGGGGCAACGCGACAATCGGAATCTTTTCTACATCATCCGATTCCACAAAAACACGGCGACGTAATTTAATTCCATGGATTAACAGTTCGCAGGGCTCATCCATGGTTACCAGGTAAGTACCAAATACAAGCTGTTTGCTAATCTCGTCACCACATTGCTTAGTGAGGGTTGTTCTCAATCTACTATAAAGTAACCAGCTATTCGCGTTGACTTCCTGGGCCCTGGTCTCTTCGATTTGAATTTCACGCTGTTCACAGGTTGTATGATCTTTCTCAAATTTCATCAGCTGCTCTACACATGTAAGTTCATAGTATAGAGCTTGACTATCTGCGGTGCAGAGGTACTGGTCACCAGAAGATAATTGACGGCAAGGTTTTATAAGCGGTAAGTACTTCATCCCTTTCGCCAGAAGGTAAGGGTATTTAGGGATTATGGTTAAGGTTTTATTTTTGATCTCATGGAAAATTGGTAAGGAATATATCTTAAAATAATTATACAATGTTTTATCAGTAAACGGAACTTCCATTATAAAATTTATCTTATTATCTTTAATAAAGGATTTTACACAAATAGTTTCTTCAATTTTTAATAAATTTTGCTCTGATGGTGGATATATTAAATTCTCATGGTTGGAAATCAAATTTAGGTGATACAATAATTCTGTAGAGTTTACAATTGACGGATGTAATATTGAGATCTTACTTAATGCTAATGCTGTTTCAATTTCACTTAGCCTCGCAAAGATTGTACGAAAACTACTCGTAAATATCGAAAATAACCCTGTGAGGTAAGTTAGGAAAATCCAATTATTTTGCTTACTGCTTAAATCTTTCATGAGCACTTCAATCTTTGTCAGGCGGTTGTGAAGATTTACAGTATTCTTATTTATGGTTTCAGTCACATTAATAAAACTATCAAACATCTTGGAGACTATTGTTAATTTTTCTGAAGTAACAATTTGATCATGCTTTAGGTCCGAAATAAGTTTTTCATACCTTATCGCGTCTTTGTGATCTAAATTTCCCGTTATCAATTTTATAACAGAACCCAATGGATTTATAAGTCCTCTTTTAGAACGTTTTTGCGGAACTAGTTGTCGGTATTTTTCTACAGTTATGTCGCGTATAAACTCGGTATGAATTTTTATGTCTGTAAATTCTTGAGAATATGATGCGTTCCAATCAATAAGTTTGCACATTTGTTGGTAGTTAATCGATACGCGATTTAAATCATTATAAATCTGTTCTAGACTTACAAGTTTAATTATAGTCCAGTGACCAACTTGAATACTTGCTTGGCCTTCTTTTACCGGGAATATTCCAGGGTTCTCTTCAAGATTTTGCAGATGAAGGGCCAGCGATGGCATCGCTATCAGTAGGACGCCACACCACCTGCGGAGGGCGTTTGATATTTTTAATAGGAGCCTTAGTAATTCTTTCGCCTATTCGTATGGGAAGAACATTCCTTTCAGCTTGACCTACAACCCTTGCCTTTACGTATCTAGGTTTATCCTTACTTTTACGCTTGTTAACATCTTTTGCAAAAATAGTCTCGCCTTCATTAAATCTAACATCTTCACCACCTTTCCTTTCCCTATGCTTTTCTTTCATCGCTATCATTTTATTTGCAAGATGCTTATACATAACCTTTATACGCTTTGCATGATCTTTAATAATTTTCTGGAAATATTGCTTTTCTAACTCTATACTATAGGGACTACTTGCGTCGGTGTGCCCGAACACAACTTCAAATGGAGTAAGTTCAGTAACAGAATGAATGGTATGATTATAAGCCATAACCGAATACGTCATTACGGATGCCGCATCAGTACATTTCTTTTCGTAATTGGCCAGTCTGTATATTTCAATTAAAGTAGAATGAAAACGCTCGATTAAGCCCATTGAATTAGGGTTGTTTGGTGTACCTATGTGAAGCTCTACTTTATGTAAACTTAAAAATTCCTTCATTAATTCATTATTGAATTCCGTACCTGGGTCCGAACTTATTTTTCTAGGGATGCCATAGTAAGAAAAATATTTCATTAAAGCTCGGACAACCTCTGGAGTAGATTTGTTAGAAATTTCAATGGCCTGTCCTAATTTACTAAAGGCGTCTATAAGTGTAAGATAAATTTTTCCTTCGATACTAAATAAATCTATAAATAGTTCCTGAAACGGAGCATTTTGAGTTTGTGTCAACTGTAAGGCCGGTTTGATAGGTCTTCTATCATACTTCATTTTCCGGCATGCCTCACAACTATTAATAATTGCTGTTACTGTTTCTTGCATTTTATCCCAATAATAATTTCTACGAAGCCTAACTAATGTCTCTTTAATGCCACGATGGCACGTCTTTCCTTCATGGCATTTAAATACTATGTCTCTCTGTTCTCCTTCATCTTCAACGTATATTACTCTTTCTGTACATTCATAAAGATCAAGACCTTCTTTAAAAGTTTGAATAACTACATTACTGAATAATCTACGGTGTTCCTTATCCTCAAAATATATGAAATATTTAATTTTTGGTTTTATGTAGCCTTTTAAAAATTCTTTTACTAACTCTGGGTTATCTTTTGGAAGGAAAACTTTTAATACTTTCTGTTTTTTACTTGAGAGATCTTTTACTTGCAATTTATTTTTGAGCCATGAGAACACTAAAATTTGATTTGGCTTATTGTCTACAGCTTCATGTAAGATGGGTATTCCTGTCGACTCATTCAATGCTGAATGGACTGTACATGATTTGCTAGATTCAGACACGGGGTCCTCATTAACAGTTTCATCCACGAATTCTATACTACTAGCAGTTGCTGTCCTACTCATGTCTGATATAGTTATAGTCGAAGAATCGCTGGGTTCTATTCGGTCTTTAGAATTTCGCTGCTCTGTCACTATACTGTTTAAATTATCATCAACATTAACTACTAGTGATTGATTATCGTCAACTGAATCTAACGCATTTAATTTTATTCTAGAGAAAGCGTCAGCGTTGGTATTTTGCTTGCCATTTTTATAAATTAATTCAAAGTCATAGTCTTGTAATCGAAGTCTCCAACGTGTAAGTTTACTACTAGGGTCATTCAGAGATCGAAGCCATACCAAGGGTCGATGATCCGTGTATATGTAGAATTTCCTACCATATAAGTAGGGTCGGAAATGTTTCACCGCCCATATTATTGCAAGCAATTCGCGTTCAATCGTACTATAACGGGATTCAGTATCGCTAAGGGTGCGACTAGCGTACGCAATAGGTTTATCAGAGCCAATTACTCCCTGCGACAAAACTGCACCAAGAGCTACGTTCGACGCGTCAGTCGTAAGTATAAAAGGTTTGTCATAGTCGGGGTATTGTAAAAGAGGGGCATGTGTCAATAGTTCCTTGCATTTGTTAAATGCGTCAATGTAATTTTGATCTATCACAATTTTGTTACGTTTTTTTAAACATGATGTCAATGGTTGGGTTATCCTTGCAAAGTCCTTGATAAAACGTCGATAGTATCCTATCAGTCCAAGAAAACTTTTGATTTCAGTCGTCGTTGTTGGTAAAGGGTATTTTAGTACAGCTATAATTTTGTCATCGTTAGGTTTCAGTCCGTCCTTAGTAATTTTATGTCCTAGGTATAATACTTCCTTACGTAAAAACTCGGATTTGTCTAATTGAACTTTCATGTTAGTCGCTCTTAGTCTGTCAAAAACTGTTCTTAAATTTTGAATCATATGATCTAAGCTGTTCCCATATATAATAATGTCATCTAAATATACCATACAGTGTAGTCCTTGTAAACCGCGCAAAATGTTGTCCATGGTCCTCTGAAATGTAGCTGGAGCAGTTTTTAGTCCAAACGGCATTCTGAGAAATTCGTAATGTCCATTTTGTGTAGAAAAAGCTGTCTTCTGTCTATCATTCTCGTCTAATTCAATTTGGTGGTATCCGCTAGCCAAGTCAAGTGTAGTGTAGTAAGTGCTTTTCCCTAACTTGTCAAAAAGGTCATTTATATTTGGTAGTGGGTATTTGTCGTCCGTTGTAATCTCGTTAAGTCGTCTAAAGTCAACAACCATCCTATACTTTCTTTCACCCGTCGCGTCAGTCTTTTTAGGCACCAAGTGAACTGGGGCATTCCAAGGCGAATGCGATTCCTGAATAACATTGTCTTTCAGTAATCGGTCAACTTGTCTGTTAATTTCATTTTGGACAAACGGGGCTTGTCTATATGGTTTCACATATATAGGGTCGTCGTTTTTAGTTCGTATGTGATGTTTTACCGAATTAGTGAATGTCAAGGGAATTTGGTCACAATAAAATATGTCTTTATATTCTTTACAAAGTCTATAAATTTTTTCTCTTTCTTCTTCGTTTGTGTGGTCAAGTCTAAGTTTATTCAAATTGTCTTCAAGTAATTTGTCTGTCTCTATGTCAGTCTCATTATGAATAAAATTTACTTTATAGTCAACATTTTCATATTTTACTACAGGAAATGGATGTTTTATATTAAGTCGTTTTGAACTATTTGAACAATTTTGAATTACTGTATATGCATATCCATTTACACAGTTCACTAAAGCGCTAGGCATACGCAGACCATTCTCAAATTCTTTATAATCAATTACAGCGTCACCCGACTGTTGATCGATTGGTAGCTTTACTCGTTTCTCGGTTCGTGGCGGTATATCGATTATATAATTTAAATTATTATTTATTATAGGAATACAAGTAGTGCTAGTTGTTAATATTTGATTCTTTAAATCGATTACTGCACCTAATTGCTGCAAAAGGTCATTACCAATAAGTCCGTCATATCTTGGATCAACATCGTATAAATAAAATTTATGCCAATTATCCGTTGCAAAAGTCGGTAAAAGAGGAATTTCTATTACCTTGTCATGTACACTAGAAGCATGGGTGCTAACTACTACAAAGTTTTCATGTCTTATATATTCACCGAAATATTCATAAGCCTTTCGGGGACTCATGAAAGATCTCATGCTTCCAGTGTCAATCATCATTTTTGCGTCTATTTCTTCTAAATAAATGTACGGAAGCTTTAAATTGAAATCACAATTTAATTCTAAGATTTCTTGTCCTTGCTCGAGGCATCTTTCCGAAAATTTATATTTTGACTATCATCTGTTGATTCTAATTCATTGCAAGGTACGTTAAAATTGTCCATGTCATTTAAGTCGGTAGAGTCGTCATAACCATTTAATGTATTGTCACTGTAATTTTCGTCATAGTACTCGTATTCATACTCATTCATACATACATACGGACTGTATTCATACTCATAATCATTCATATTAAGTTCATTTAACGTAAAACCTTGTTGTGGCCTTAATGGGGCCGTCCTCATCGAAACGTCTTGGTCTTTTGAAACCTGAGGGGTATTCGACTGAATTTGTTGTAGCGGTTTGTTTCCGAATTGCTGCGGTGGCTTATAACCGAAGTGGCCAAACTGTTGAGGTGGCCTATAGCCAAATTGTTGAGGTGGCTTATAGCCAACTGGTTGAAACGGTTTATAACCAAAGTGTTGTGGTGGTCTATAACCAAATTGTTGGGGTGGTCTATAACCAAATTGTTGGGGTGGTTTATAACCAAATTGTTGGGGTGGTCTATAACCAAACTGTTGTGGTTGTAAGCTTAGTTGCGGGCGATAACCGAAAACAGGTCGGGGCATTTGACCTTGTCCAATAAATCCGGGTACCGATTTTTGTGCATTATTAAAGTTAAATTTTGATTGAAAGGGTATCAAAGGTTTGTTTCCTAACGTTTGGTTACTACCATGAATGCGGCTACGCGTATTATATTGTTCTAGGAAATTAACTTCTTCAAGGACAATGCTTAAGGCTTCTTCAAGGGTTGTGGGCGCTTTAAGCCTTACGATACGCACCATATTTTCAGGAAGGTTATATAAAAATACATTTAAAGCTGTATTGTTGTAAATAATCGATTTAGCGCGTTTTAATTCCTCATCATCGATGGTATTCACTTTTGACATTAATAACGAACGAACACCTTGAATTCTGTTACAAAAATCCAAAAAGCTTTCACCCGATTTAATTTTTAATGATTCTAATTCGATATTAATACACGCTTCACTACGCGGATCTCCAAAATGTTGAATTAACAATTCTTTTAAAGCGGACCAATTAACAATATCTTCGCGTTCCGATAAAAGCGCAGCTGCATCCTCTCTTAGTCTACTCGTTAAAGCATTAAAAACATAAAGATTTTGTTCGGCAGTTCCCTTAAATCGATCAATCACATATTGACATTTTCGCAAATAAAGGTTTAACTGTCTTTTGTCACCATTAAATATCGGAATTAGTTCTATAACATCTTTAGGTATTTGTTCGATTGTATTAGTCATGATTACAGAGTAGTTAACTATTAGAGGTAGCAACTCACTTTTAAAATTAAAATTCTATTTAATTTCACACACACACATAAAACAATAAAATGAACAGTTGAAGCACAAAGGTTAAGGTAAAAATATAAAATTTAAGGTAAAACACTTTTTTTTTTTTTAAATTGTATAAAATTAATATGTATATGAAATATACCAAAAAGGCAAAAATGTATTAAGAATTCTTTAATAAAATTACCACTGAGTTTTAAGTGATTAATTATATTTGAATGTTAAATTACTTTAATAAAATTACAATATTTAATTTGAAATTGTTAACTCTCTAATACTGACTCTACTCTAGGCCTTGTTCTAAGAATTAACCAAGATAAGACCATATAATTTCATATAGACTAATCTTTCTATAATTAAATTACACACTGTTACAAGAGCAAGGTTTGATCTCAAATATAACAATTAAAATTTAACACTAAAGAAAAATTAATATGGGAGGATTTTAGGAACAAAGGATTGGCGAAAAGTTGTACTCACCAGCCGCTTGCGACTCCCATCCTCGATGTTTCACACACTCGTCGATACAAAAGAATATTTATTTGGTTCGTAGGATTTCTCTAATTTCGTACAAATTTGCAGATTTGATGCTAATGACGAATTTCAACGAGAAAATCCTACCGGCTGCGCCACTTTTGGTTGAGAGCGTGTAGACTATTTACTTTACTACTAATTAACTAATCTCAGAATTTGACCGAGGATTTTTAAATAAAAATACGTAGTGCCGATTTGCAGGCTACTTTATTAATGTCTCAAATGCAGTTACAGTCATGGTGGGCTCAGACGGTGGCCACATTCCGCTGAGCTAGCGTCTAGACATGTCGCCATAGGTGGCTATGGTATTGTACATACTTAATTATACTTAATCTAAGGCTGAGGTTTGAGGGCTATCCATAACTAAATAGAGTTATTGTATTTGTATACAGATTTGTTATAATATGTATAATTCAGCATGTGGGCCGAATGGAGACAAAATGCTTCAATGAATATTTATGAAAGCGTCAATAGTAAATATTGTACTTGTAATTCGTAGTGATTGAAAGAATCGTTTTGTTTATTTATTACCCATTGAAAATGCTCTGAGGTGTAATCTGAGGGTGTAAAATGGATCGAACTTTTTTTAGTCAATGAAAATTACCTACTCTCCTATTGTGAGATTCTAAATTGCGATATTTTTATCTCCAGGTAATTATTTGTCAATAGTTTATTTATTTAATATTTCTGTACATACATACTGAGCACACAACACACATTTCTTTTTCCTGTGAGCCTAAAACATTTTGAAGCTTTGGCTTTGATCTCGCGTTAAAAATTTTTTTAAATATATTTAAATCGTAGGTAATTAGGCAATCAATAAAAACAGCACTTGCCATTCTTCTTTTTTCCTAAAAACGGAATTAAGTAAGGAAAACCGGAGATGGGTACCGTTTTTAACGTTTCTGGATTGCCTGTTCATAGTGATTATTATTTGAGATTGTTTTATTTCAGCGGTTGGTATAATTATTGTCATTCAAGTATTTGGATTATTGGAGTAGTAATTGCTTCTTCTATTATCAATAATAATTAATGATTAATGATTAATGAAAAATAATTAACTATTACAAGCACATGATTGAAATTGGGGCGGAGACAGTTCGAACCGAAAACCATGAATACGCCAAAAAACGTCCCGACGAACGGTTTGCGAAGTATGCGCAGAGCTTTCCATTGAATGGAAAAATGCACCGTGGAGCCGGTTTCTTCATACCTTCCGGATTCCCAACCTGCTGCTCTAGGTCAGGTAGTGCCATCCTGCTCACACGTACCGCCAACGTCAAAGATTGCAAGAACGATTTGGGGTCGCGACGCCCTAACCTAGATTGTCTGTACTCAGTAAATTTTGTAGTGTAGCCGGATTTATTTCGAAAACTTACATCTATTTACAAAAAGTGACGAGAAAAACGGAGTTCAAGAGAAAGTGAAACATTCATTTTAACTAAGTAATATCAAAACACGATGGATTTAGAACAAATTTCAATTAGTGCCCAATAATTTGATTTAATTATTATTATAACATTACTAGGGAACACATCAAAATCAAATCAAAAATGATTGTAACTAATTATGTTAATAACAAACTAATTCAGCTTACATTTACCCACTGAAGAAAATCGCTAGTATCGAAAAAAAAAAACAACATTCAAACCTCCTTTCCTGAATCAAAAAATACCAAACTGCGATTGTTAATTTACTGAGGTTTTCTGAGGAAATTTGGTTTTGGAGATGCAAAATAGTAGAGACTCTCGTTTTATGTGAATTAGAATACTAAAATTTATATTAAAAAAAAATTAAAATTGCTCGTAAAAATAATTTATATTCATTCAAGACAATGAAATACCCCAAACTTTTACCAGTTTCACCTACTAAAACCTAACATTTTTGTGACATTCTGTTTTGGTTTCTATTTTGTGACAGGATTTGACCTCCTTAATTTTTAAACAAATAATAACAAAATAAAATCGGTGCAAAGAAAATTTGATTATTCAGTCGACTATTATACCTATACAAATTTCATAAGCTTAAAGTAATACAAACATGTTAAAAATAATAGTTTTAAAAATGCTCATTCAGAACGAAATTTAGAGTTTAATGGGTTGCAATAAACATCTTACTCTTAACTGCCGTCTCATTAGCCCGTCATTACCCGTCGTTATTCATTCAGAACATCTTAAAACAATTAAATATTCTGATTAGCCGTGTAATTTTACTAACGGTTCACTAGACAGTGTAAGAATATAAACTATTGTAATGTTAATATTAATAAAATATCCTGGTTCTTGTTTATCTTATACTAGATGAAAACCCGGCTTCGCTCGGGTGAAATGTGACTCAAGTACAAAGTGTAGGTAGATATTTCTATAGTTATTGGTCCTTAAGAAATATTAAAGGCAAAGCAAGGCATAGATTCGTATAGCATCGTTCATTGTGTTTAATAAGTCTTTTTAGTAAAGTCAAGAATGAATTCGCTATGTAAACACGTTAAAATTAAATATTATGAAATATCAGCTCCAAAGAGTATGCAATGTTTTTGATTCGCTCAACGTTACGGACACTGAATGGTGCGACGTGTTGAGTGGTCCCCAGTTTATCCCTGGTTTTACTTTATAAGTGATCGTTTATTATCTCTTGTTTTTCATAAAATGGATTAATATTAACATTGTAAA
>DWIY01001507.1:0-10005 GCA_018248615.1 Erynnis brizo brizo
ATTTCAGTTTTTGCAAGTATTTAATTCTTCAAACAAGATGTAAATGTGTAAGATCAATAAATAATAGGCAAAAACTCCATGTCCTAATTGCCATGTCGCACGTAAGAGTCTCGTACGATAGCGTCACTGCATACATTTTCTTGCGTATCAGTGCGTAGGTATATCAATTTGGACGGTTCCATACAGAGCTCTGCGTTAAATTTTGTCATGTTGGTTGCTCTGTTGGTTGTTAGCTAATTAGGACTAAATATTTAAGGAGCAATTAAGATTACTCAACATGTCATGTCGTCTTATAATTTCAAAAAGTAAACGAATTAAAATATAACATTTGAAATCAACTACAAATGAGAATCAATAACTTGATCAATCAAACGACCGACCGATCTAAAGAGGTTATAATAGACCAATTCAATAAGAGCAGAACCAACAAATCCCAAACTGATCAGGCCACATCTCGTCACAATCACGTTCCGTCCAGCGTCGTCGGCGATGGGCTCTGCGGTTGCGGCGGACTGTTTACAACCAGGGTTTCCAAACTCACAAATTCAAAGCTGGACTTGCTTGTTAAAATTATCGGGACTATTAGACATAATATTAGGAATAATTCTGTCAATTCTGCGTTTAGAACGAGTGCATTGAACCTTTAGTTTGCCGATTGCTCTATCATTGTTGTATGCTGAAATTACCATCTTTGCTGATTCTACGATCAGCGATTTTGCATCGTCCTTAATAGACCTTACTCGTACATTGATCAATTAGAAGGCTTTAACTTTCTTTAGCCGGATAAGTCAAATTATTTCAATCAATACAAATAAAAGTTGTCTCTTTAACAGTGGCAATGTGGCTACACATTGACAGACGAAGAAAAGGTAAGTACTTGGTATTAGAATTAGTCTTCTCAATTTTGAAAAAAAATATGCTGCTCTTTGCACAACTGGTTGAGCTGAGTCAGTAAGCTCAGGCAAAATAAGGCAAAATTAGTTGATTATAACGGGCCTGTCCTGTAGGTGCTATGTCCTATGTATCTAGGGTTATAAGGATTGATTCATATAGGTATGGGTTAGTGCGAATCTATATATCCAGGAAAATCTCAAAAGTTCTTCAATATACTAAAATGTTTTGAATTCATATCTGTAAATTCAATGTCCGATGTTGATGGAGCAAATGGAACCTTACAAATTGTTAAGTAACTTACTCGACTTTATTATGCTTAGCCAAAATTCCCACAATGGCCGGACGAACCAAAACCCAAAACGAATGTAAAAAGCAAAGATGTCCAAATAAAGTAAGACTTCTGGCAACACTGTTGCGGCCGCCGTTCCAATTGATTTCGATCACGAACGCGTCGCATGTCTTGTACGTGTTTCTGCATCAGTCGCTTTGCCACCTGCGTTGTTTGCTATTCTTATTTCAATGTCAGCTTCCATCACTTATAAAACAATATGAAATTAAGAGGTCGGTCTTATAAGAAGCGACCGGCCCAGCAAATTATATTTTGCTAAAAGATTAAATTTCACCTAACTTCGAATCGTGTGAATATTTTGACAGGCAATGATTTTGGATCACGCGATGCGAGGGTCTTAATACTAATAATAATATAATGTTAAATTTTAAACGAGAACGTTTTTGATAGCATGTTTTGATGAATAAATTCTATATCTATAACACTAAGTATGTATAGCATTCTATATTGGGCCAAAGACGTAAAGCTGCTATTTGAATAACCGCATAACGTATAATATAATTATCATGAATGATTTTCAAAAGGAACGTAAAATTTATACATATAATACTTAACTCCTAACACTAGACAGAAAAAATAATTAAATATTTTGGTAAACAGACTCATTTAAATAATCCAATCGGTACAGTTGTTCAGTAGGCAATAGAAATTAACCAAAAAATTAAGGCTAAAAATCGTGAGGCAGTAATTTAAGGGTGAGTGAAGTAAACTTTATGTGGGTACAACATTATTCATTCTAAGTTCATAATTAACGGAACTCGTCCTACGAACATCTCTGTAGTCAAAAGCTCCTGTTGTGTCGGTAGTTTGTTTATTAACACCAATTTGTGCTCTTAATCAGCTCGCCCGGAATGGTAATGAAGAAACGTGTTGATGATCTTTGTATTATAGTGGCGTTTGTTTAGAAGTATGATCTAACAAAGGGATCCCTTCCCTTTGGTTTGCCCACAACTGTGAGTGATTAAGAGATGAAATATTTGATTGTTCTGTTGCTTATAATGAAATAAATAAATATTTGCACTTATAAAATGGATGAAGTTTGCAAGTTGGAATATAGGAAGTTATATTAGGATTTGTTTTAAAAGCTTCATACCAGGATTCCTTGTTTCAAGACAAACACAAAACACATTCAGATCAGAATAAGAAATTTAATACTCATCATGAGTCATCATTCAATATCAAATATTATGAAAAATTAGAAACAAGACAACCTAAGAAATATTCAAGTTTTAATACAAGTAGTAGTTATATTGGGTAAAATAGATATACTCGTATATGCGTAACCTAATAGAACTTAAACTTTAAAATTGTTTCGAAAAAAGATTATCGTTTTCAGTTTCCTCTTTATAAGTGAAACACGTCTGTTACGTAGGCAAACGTAACTTGTGAAGTTCAAACACTCACAACGGAAGTTTGAGCATCGCCAGTCGGACGGGTTCCTTCATTAACATAAAAACAAAGCCCAAAACTCATTGAACGATTTCTCCCAAACATTCCTCGGTATCCAACCATCTACGTTATATCTGTCTCATCTACTGGTAATCCTATAAACGACATCAGATAAGATAGGGAACACGCTGCATTAGCTTAACGCCTCGATTCAAATTGAGACTTCAGTGCTTTGCATTTAAATTTAAGGGAATACGTCGTTTACAGTTACAAGTAATGGTATTTGATTTAAGAATTATTTAAATTTAAACCCTATTTCTTATCTTTTCTACGCTTTTATCAGTTTGATTAATTTCATCTTTAATTAAAGATTGCCATCTAACCTTGATACTTGATATTATAGTAGATAGGTTACAAATTAATGTTATTTTCTGTTTGCTTTAAGTACAGTGAAAAATTTTAATAGCCATTTATCTGTTAATCTATCTTTCGATCTTAACCAAAATTCATGATTTTATTCATAGAATTTGAACGATCTGATGTGTAGAAAAAAAAGAATTTCAAAATCAGTTCGTCAGTGGCATATTTATTAATTTATATCTTGCAAAAATTTTGACTCACATAGCAAAATAAAGTTGGGGAGAATTATTTTTCAGATATCTTAGGCCATAGCTAAAAGGTTTTATAATTTTTCTAAAGGCCATAGAAGCAAGAAGTGTCAATGCACTCATTGAAAATGATCACAATAATTTTCAACTCATACCTGTTTACGTTATACTTAGACTGTCTGCTGCATATACTCGTAGATTTGGTGCGTCCAAATTATTATTATTAAAATTGTGACCGTCTCTGAGCTGCTTGCGTTTATCGCCCGATCAAAATATACGCTACCTCTCATCACTCTTACATCAGTCAGTATTATAATATCGTATCGGAGTGATCTCTGGCGACAATATACGATCAGTGACATCATGACATCAAGCCGAATCGTTGCGGCGATTGCTTTGATCCACAAAATGATACCTATGAGCTGTCTCTATGTTTAAGCTGGTATAACGATATACCCGAAATTGAACTTTACGGCCCTTGAATATTGTATATTGTTGAATGCTTGATTAAGATGACAAATAGTCAAATGATTATTAATGCAAGTTTAATTTGTATGGGAGCAGAATTTTAAGCCCTTTAGCCTTTACTGTGTTCTCTGTTGTTGAGACAAATAATGAAGTTATTTAACATACCTATTATTATTTTGAGCGTAGCAGAAGGTTTGTTCAAAATTGTTAATTTGGAATAATTATCATACCATAGGAAGGCAATCCTTAGAGCATAACAAGCCATAATTATGATAATAGTCATAAAAGTTTGTTAGAGCTATTGAAAAACATTGGACATGGTTAGGCCACCCGTTTCGCTGTCAATCCGCTTTTTAGCATCATGGTGTATGAGTATTAGCTTTCCTCTATTGTGGACGCGTGCTCTACAATAGGACACAAAAGGGATTGCAGTAATGTCATCTATATTATTTACTCTATCTCGAGCCAGAGCCACCCTACAGCTGGCGCCCGGCACGGCAAAGCAAATAAACTGTTTGCTTACAGATATATTGAATTAGTTTTTAGGGCATTTCCTTGTTTGATTCTGATTAATTAAAGTTACCTATTAGAGCGTGACGGCTAATGAACGAATTAGTTACACTTGTGTATCGGATTGTGTGCGTTATTTTATAGTGGGTTGGGTTTTGTTACGTAATTTAATGTTGATTGAACAGACTTTGCGTATTGGTTTAAATCTAATTAAATCCTCATTTGAAATGCTTTTGTAGTTTTATTGCATAAAATAACTAGCGTTCTTACTTTATTAAGTCAACTTATTTAGTTCAAAATACAGTGTTCAAAAAAGGTAAAAAGTAGAACTTGTGTGTATCTTCTGTGTTTCAAACTTCATTCAATTTTTCCGTTTTACATGAAAGACTTATTAATATGCACCATTATTTAATAGCAACAAAAAATAAGCATCTGGTATAAAGTGGTATTTTCTTAGGTATCACCCTCAATTACTTATAGGTAGAATCTAAGGTCACTTGAGTGTACATGTCAGTGGCCAAGATTGATACGATGAAACAATTATTATCTGTCTTTATACAATAGGTACCTTCAAGGGTCTTTTTATATCTGTTAAAATATTTAATACCACACTCTTCTGACCTCATCATTGGTATTGGGAATTGCAATGCAGTATTGCAGCACAGCAGTGAATTTAAACCGCATTTATATCGGGAAATGACGTTCATTCGTTAAAATTCCACGCGAGGCTTCCAGGCGTAATCCGTCTACGCTGTGTCAATAGTGAGAAGGTAGCTTCAATTGCCATAACCGACTTAATGGGTTCTAAGAGATATGTGACTTAACTTAAAATAACTTTTGTATGCTTAATGTTCTGGTCTTTACCCCCAAATTAGATAGTTGCCTGGCTAAATTTATTGTTAGCTCTTTAAAAGGTTCACATAAACTTAGGCGATTTTATGTGTACAATTTTTTTGTTTTTCTATTGTTTATGTCACAGTTTAAGGCCATTAGTATAACATGAAAATCCAATGTTGAAAACAACGCTTCGAACAATTTTTGTTATTTTGTTGGTTTGTAAGCTCTTTGTTTTAAATTTGAAAGAAAGAAAGAAGAAAGAAAGAAAGAAAGATTATTTTTATTTTTAAATTTCCAAAATTTTCCAAATTATGTCAATAATATTATAATTTCCACGATTACGATTGCAAGAGTCTTTCAAAGCGGAGTCCGGAGATCGTATATCGGCTGCTGCGGTAGACTGAAGTACTTAATTCAAGAACACCCGTGTAGTAGTAGTTGAAATGGAAACTGTGAATATTGTAAAGGGCAAAGAATAAAGAAGATTAGAAGATTAATAATTTTGTTTTAATATTTCAAATTCCCCTTTAAACAATTTATCTCACATGCGATGTAGAGGCAATTAAAATCCAATTTCTTTCATTCTTCAAACTTACTTTTCTTCCTTCAACGAGTTCAAGGTTCACTGGGCGACCATTACCACTGATACTTACATTCAATTAACGAAACACATGTCTACGTGTATGTCAGTCACGTGTCAGAGGGAACAAACGTCTTTGTCCGCTCGCATTACTTACCGTTCTATTTACTATGCTTTTAGCGACCCCAGAGTGCGTTCAGTTTGAGTAATCAATATTTCGCCTAGACCGCCTTAGTTCATAGTGGTGAGTTCGCACCTCGCTAAATTCAGCGCGTTCTTTGCTAAACGTGCTGGTAAGAGGTTGCGAACTGATTTAAACTCTTGTTAACGCTTTCTACAATATTATTAGTCAGGTAAACATAGGTAGGTTCAGTTCTCGTGTTAAGTGCTGTCATTAAAGATGTTTTACGTGCCACATGTAATAACTTCAATGTAACGTACCTGATTTTCACCTACTTCAACAAGTCAGAATAATCGCAACGTATCTCCTTGATAATGGATTCCTCCGGTGTTACTACAATACTTCAGTACCATAGAACTGATCTGATGTTGAATACAAAGATAGATGACGAACTTTGTAACGGACGTTTCTTCTGTGCAAAAAAATTTGCACTAAATAACAGTAACTTATTCACTAAACTCTCCCTTTGCTTAGTGTCCCCAATCTAAAATAATGTAAACGCAGCATAGTGTCGTACATACAAAAATCTAGGGGTCTATAGTTAAGGGGTGATTGGTAGGTAACCTAACAATATGTTTTATCTGGCTTGACGCGTATTGATTAAAAAGGGCTTGTACTACAATAGGGGTTTCAAGAGAAAATTATGACCCTCGAGTAAGATGAAAGGGGTTTTGAATACTACAGTTTGTGTGCTTGCATAATTTTTGTTAAAGAAATTTCTGCATAGGAAGAGGATTTTTTATTTATTTTGGTATATGGTATTGGAATTTATTTTGATTGAAAAATGTATTTAAATTTGATAACCTATACGGTGAGTCGTTTGAAGTACAGCATTTGTCTTTGAAATGCGGTGCTTAACGTGGCTTAGAGGGCTACACACGTACTATTTCTATATAAAAAATAACAGGGAAAAGGATCATGTTTGAGCAAGGAAGTATCAAGGTACTATCTGACACATTTTTAGGACCATTGGATTTATGGATGTTGATAATTATGTCTATGGTCTACTGTTAAAAGGATCAAGATCATAGTGTCTTTTTGGTATCCTAATGACCTAATCTAGTCTGACTATTCAGTAAACTTAAAGATAAGAACTGGTTTTTTTCTACTGTGATCTATTATAACTATTAATTATAATATGGATAAAGTACCTACTTGAAATAAGTATGATAAAGTAGAGTTAACAAATGATTATACGCGTGGAAATTATTCTGTACAGTCAATAATTGTTTTGTTAAACACCGTAATGCCGTGGCCACATTAGTGAATATAAGTTCATTACCATGACCAAAACCGCAGGCTACCGCGTAAACGACTTGTAAAAGCAAATAACTAATTCCACTCAGTGGGAGTGTGGTTATAGCAGTGTAGGCGTGAACGCAAAGAAATATTAGTCGAAATTATGAGCTGTTTGTTTTGATTGGAATTTTGTTTGCCCACTTAGTATTTTAAGTATGAAAGACGTTTTGGACAAACTTTGTACAGAAACGTTACTCGTTTTTAATTCCTATGCATTCTTTTATCATTATTAAGTCTTCATAAAATTTCACAAGGAATTGCTCCATTTCGTATCTGGAAAAATAAAAAATGTTTTTCGTCTAAATAGTTTTAAGATATTATCTAGGTATACGAGGTTCAAGTTGGCCTAAATTTAATTTTATTCAACTTCTATCACTTTGATTAACACTGCTTAAAATACTAAATTTCCGTTATGGATTTATCAATGATCAGCTTTGTCATAAAACATTAATAAACGGAGGCCGTCACGCCCCGAACCCCTTTGTGTTATGTATTATAAAAAATACATACCCCCTACATGCCATTGACAGAAAATCAAAGCAAAAAGTATGACGAATCAGTGTGAGAGTTATAAAAAGATACCTATTGAAATAACGAAGTGGTTTATTGATAAAAAATATTCATCCCATAAACGCCTATTATAAAGTGACTTTTATTAAAATGAAGTACCCACATGTTTTAAAATTACTTTATGTTAAAAACCCATACCGTTAAACGTAATATTATCGACGGACCATTATGCTGATGGAATATCAGATATTTATGTGGAGGTGGCATTATTAAGAGACTAATTTAATAATTGCTGTGGGAATATAGGCTTTGCGAAGTCGGCATAGAGATTAAAGCTCTAGGAATGGTAAAGCCTTATATTTCGATATAATATTTTAATTGGTAATTTTTGTCGCCGCGATGTCACTGAGAATGCGGTTTCATTTCTAATATACATAAACCCTATAATTATTACGCTGCATAGTGATGAAAATGTTGATATTTGATTTTGTAATGATGTCTCGGATTTCGACGGAAGTTTTGATAAGCAGTGGTAGCCCACTCGCCAAATACCTACTCAGCCACTTAATCGAAAGGTCCGAGTTCAAATCCCAACGGCACGCATCAATGAAATTTATAGTTGCATGCGTTTTTCTTTAAACGTTACTGTATTTTAAAGGAAAATATCGTGCATCTACATGCTGAGAGTTATTCATAGTATTCTCAAAAACATGACGTTAAGTCCATTAACAGCAATAGGCCAGCGCGGTGGTCAGTCCACCGGCATGGTATTATTATTATATATATTATTTGATCTATTCTATTTATCTTTAGACTTATTGTCGACCAGGCAAAGAATCATTAATAGGTTGTAGTCGTTGTAGACACACTCAACACATACCATACTGCATATTTCTTTAAACTGTTCACACACAAACTATAACGGTCATTTTTAAAAGTCTGTCCAGTGAAACTCTCAATACACTCGACCATTGCGAACTGCGAAATGCAGATAAAGTTCGAAAAACAAGTAAAGCAAGCAGATTTAAAACTGTTAAAAATTCAGAAAGCGCCGTCGAAGCGCAAACTATTTAAATCCAAAACGAATTGGACGCTTAAGGACGCTTACAGTTGGATTGCTCGATTGTAGTTTTTAAATGATAAAGACCTATCTATTCTAGGATTCATGTAGCGTCATATACAAAAAAGGCTGTCAAGAAAACCATTTTATTTTGGATCACCCCTCATCATAGAGAAGCTATGACGCTGCCTCCACGCCACAGAGGCCAATGTTAGTTGTTAAAGTCCTTATGGCCTAACCTTGTCTGCAAAAAGTATTTTTTGAGCAAAACTTGCATGTGCGTAAACACTAATAGGTTGACACGATTGCGATCGGCAGAAACATGGTCCAACCGTCACACTGTTAGATAATTCGATTCGAACTATCAATGTTATGGTTTTAAATCACCCCCCTTATGAACTTTTTTGCCGATTTTAATTTTTCGACTTCATATTTTAAATAAAATTTAGAACTTTAACGAGGCCTTAATGACAGAAATGAAATGAGAGAATTTTATGATCCTAAATCCGGTAGCCTTTCAAATAGGTTCTTAACTAGGTCACAGATATATTCGAGTTCTACCCGTGCTGTTCACAGGGTGCCTCATTTAAAGATTTCTTACGACAAACAGATATTCATATTCTAGAACTACATGGATAGACAAAAGGCTACTTTGTCGGTTTATTACTCTGTCAGTGGACAAGCCGCCTTACTCAAAAGCTCATGAATCGTCGACTTTTCCCTGAGCTTGCCTATTGACACCTTTAACTGAGCTATTTAAATGACCGTCAGCTATCTAAATTGCGTAAATTTCATCGCGTGATACATTATACGAATCATGTCAAAACTCAATACAATTAAGCTCTAACGAGAGTCCTAGAGACAGCCATTAGGCAGAAACTGTTCCTTTTTAGGGTTTGGTGCGAAAAATTAAAACATAAAACCACGTTACAATATTGAACCGTTTGTAACAAAATACGATACTATTTTCAATAAGAAGAAATGGATAACAATATAAAAATCACAATAATATTTTGTTCAATTTGTGTATTTTAGGTCAAATTTAAATCTATTTAAATTTAACACTTTGATTTTTGTTATAATAACAATTTAATTGTAATTATGAGGCAGATTAATATAATCTTATAAAAGTGTTATGTACTATGTTTGCTGGGGAAATCGAATCTTCTTCTCCCTGAGGGTCTCAGGATGGAAGATTTGATGCGAAACCGACTCTTATGAAGTCGAGAATGGAAAACTCTACCATACAAACAATTAGATGATAAACATATGAACCTGATGCATTTTTCGTTTATCTCCTTGTTGCATGAGCGACGTCTA
>DWIY01001508.1:0-10004 GCA_018248615.1 Erynnis brizo brizo
ATATAATCTTCTAATTGGAATCAGACCCCAAATCTTCAACTCCACTCATTTCGTCATTTTCAGAATAGTCATCATCAACATCGTCATCACTGCTGCTGTCACTTATAAAAATAAAACATCAATTTATTATTATGTTTGTGCATCTAAATGTGGTTAAGAATAAACAATATTAAGTTTTTTGTCCAACCTGTATTTGTAATTAAACTGAAGTTCTCATCATGGTCTTCAAACATCTCCCTTTGACAGTATTCTTCTTTTATTCGTTTAACTTCTTCTTCTATTCGTGTATATTTATTTTAATTGTAGAAGTAAATAAAGTAAAAAAATAAAAAATGCAAAACAAATTCGAAATAATTAAAGTTAATTATTTGGAATTTTTTTGCAAACCTTACTTTCAGGTAAAGGGATTTCGGTTTAAGGTCATTTTCATTCCTATTCTTAGTTTGATCGCATAGTATATGGTAAAGAAACTTCTAAGCGCACGAATTGCTCGGCCACTACCGGAACTTTGCCAACTAATTTGCTAAATCCTGAGTTTGTGTAGTCACGTGAAATACAACAACTAAACTAATGAAAGTCAATTACTTTGTGACTCCGTTATTTGTGGAACCGTACCTACATATTTTTCTAGTATACATGTAAATATAAGGTATCAGCTGAGTTCAGCTGACCCAGCATACTTCCTTTTGCCAAATAAACGAAATTTCATATTTTTAGAAACTATCACAGATATGCACGAATTTTTTTCACTATAAAAACTTTCTTGGCCTTACATTGCAATTCGGACTTCGGTACACGATATTTAAAGAAGTAGGCAGCTATCTAACGTAGCTATTTTGTGGTATACAAAATAAAACCAAACAATATAGAATACATAATATTATTATTCATGGTAATAGTTGAAGAAATACAAATTTTGAAAACTAAACGAAACAATTGGTAGCTAAAATGAATAGGTACAGAAACAGAACCTAGATATCCTCATTTTCCTGAAACATATTTAAAATTTAGATTGGACCTTCTGTCCATTGAAAGAAAGATAGGGACTATTTTCACTACATAGCCTGGTTCATTTGTAGATACGCCAGTAATTACTGAGCAGACTCCTGCCCGTCCCATGGCTGGAATTAGAATGGTCACATACCAATTAAAAGGCAATTAGTACCTGTTGAGCTTTACTGGGACCTTTATTTTGTAGCGATGTGTGGTCAACAACCTCTGTTAATAGTATCTATGTAAGATAATTTTGATATACCTACCTACCTTTGAGTGTTGATTTGATTAGTTTTTATTCCAATTTCAAAGGCAGAATTAAAATACTTTTATGTTTAGCATTGGTTTAATAAATATCAAAGATAGTTATTACTTCAGGTAAACCTACAGACAACAATACGATACTATAACCCTCCAGTACTATGAACTTTTTGTTCATACCTAAGCAGTAAGCACGTGTATAATATAGGTAGGTACTTTAATGATAGAAGTGTATTCGTATGTAAATAAATTATACTCGTACATTTAAGTGTAAACACCAAACATGTTAATGAAAACGGATACAATACAGGCGTACCTAATACCCGCCTTGGTTCCTCCGGCCCAAATACTTCCGACGATAGCTTCCGTGCTTTACACTACAATAGGTAATGGGCTTGTAAGTGCCTAAGTATTGTTAAATTATGGTTTAGGTACAAAATACTTAACTTAATTATACTATCTATATTTAAAACAAATTATTTAAAAAGGTACTTTATATAGGTAATATCTATATAAAATTACGTTATATTATTTTAAACGAAAATCTGATTTGTTGATGTAATAATATCTTTGAAATATGCCCCTACTCCCCCCCTCTGTATAAGGGAACGCTACCAAGATTCGTGGGATTTCTAACAACTCAAATTCCCTCAATGTCTTCTAGAATATTATCTTTTTCACTAGAATATTATTACTTAGTGTCCTGCTCTCTAATGAGGCGCTCTCGCCGGACTAGGTAATTCTTGGAAAGATGTTTATGGTCTCTGAACAGTCCAAACGCCGACAGCGGTTCAATCTCCAGAAACAAGAAACTCGAAACTCTGGAAAATTAAAGGATGTATGGTGACTTTTGTCATTCGCCAAGATATGGTGCCACAGGTATCCTTAATCACGCTATCAGGCATAATGCTTGATGTATTTTAAAATACATATTATACCTAAACGAAGCACATTTAAAAAAGACATTATTTAATTAGTACCTACCAAACATTGTAAAAGCCTTTCTGAAGTTGAAATTATCTACAAAGTGAACTAAGCAGGCGCTCTCTTGTCATCAGTTTCCTGTGAGATAACATCTGACCGCTGTAACCTGCGCTCTCTCTAAAGGCCTGGTTAAAATGAGCGAAAGATTAGTATAAAGGTACATAATATGAGTAGAAGAGTTGTTTAAATAAAGTTAATTTTTGATCGCTTTTAAACGGTCGATTGATCTATATAAAATAACAAATCAATAACATTTCTAATTCTCAAAATGCATAGTTCGTATCTGATAAAATTCCACAGAATCACGAAAGCGAATACGCACGCAATAACAACGCAATAAAAATACCTTATACATATACCTTAACAAATGGTGATAATGGATCTAGGTATATGATAATACAAAAGAGTTGTTAGAGTTACAACTTGACTTGAACTTTGATATAAACATAAAAAACACAAATTTATGACGAATAAAATTATAGCTACATTAAAAGATACGAATTCGCCGCATGAAAATAAAGCTATCTTTTGTGACACATTTTTCTTATTCTTTATCTTTCTTTTCTTGAGAGGAAAAAAGCTGCGGTAGAAAAGATGAAGATGGATTAAATTTTTACGTGCGTGCGTACGTAAAGTGTGATGTTGTCTCACAATGCCAGTCCAATAAAAGCAATTAGCTTTACCACTAAACACGCAAATATCAATAATTATGTAAAAAAAATCCTATCAGTTAGTGTATTAACTTTAAAGTGATCATCGATAACCTTTCACACTTTGACATGCGCTAACTATAGCGATTACTTGAGCTCTAGGTCTACATAACACTACCCTAACGACCGTGTACTCAAATAGTTGTTTATCTACATTAGTATACGAGGGATTCTGTGTAAGAAGATTTAATTAAGAAACGTTAAGGAGCGTGTGAGGTAATATTTACATTTACAGTAGCATCCGTCACCACTGCTTAAATGCCATGTCATATTCAATATTTAAAAAATAATAAACAATTTGAAAACTTAAAAAAATCCCTTGTTTACTATTCATTATCAGGAAGTCAGTCGGACGGGATCTTTAACCAGTCATAATTAGCATATTATTATCGTCAAAGTGCATCTTCAGATTAATTCATCCAAACACGGTACAAGTACAACAAGGCTAAACACGGTAGGCTACGTTGATTAGTTCCGGTGTTCCATTATCGATCTTCCAGCCCCAGCATCAGATTATCATGGTGGTACTCAATTATTATTGTCAATAAATTGAATTGTTATCGGGACAAATTTTCAAGGAAAATCTACTATATTATTGATATTATGTACCTACTATGTTACTTCTTTTGTTTTGTCACGAAATGAAATTAGAATAAGTATTTTTTTGTTTGCAGATTTAAAACAACATCAATGTCCCAGAAGTTGAAGAAAAGATGATCAAGATAGACAATACAAACATGGTCACCAATGTTATCGTAACGTTGCTTGCACTGTCGTTTATTTTGTTGTCTGTAAACGCAGGCGACATAAACGTCCCAGATTCTCAAGAAGACAAAGTATGTCAGAAGTTCAGCTCATGTTCTTTGTGTCTTGGCACAACGTCTTGCACTTGGTGCGTCACTAAAAGCAAATGCACCAAACAGTCATGCGGAAACGATAACGTCATTTATCCCAAACAAATCAAAGCTCTAATGTCCGGATCTCAGTTTTGTCCACGAGTTTTAGAAAAGAGAGAGAGTGTATTTCAAAGCGGCCACAAAGAAGCTTTCGTCGTGAAGATAACGCAAATATACCTCTATATGGCGTTTACTCCCTGGAAATGTAAAATAAATCTTAATGGTGTTGTGACAGTGGTGAACGCAGTTTTGCTAGCAGACGAGGTTTATTGTCAGTCGACAGAGCTGAAGTATGAGACGGCGGACTACTCCGTGAGTGGCAATGTCACAGTGATGTGGAATTACGATAAATCTTTCGACGGATCCATTCCATTTCGGGTATGTCGAACAGATTTGGATCCTAGTTGTAGCGTTTATCCAGCATGAAATATAAAGAAATACGAGTATGTCTGTGTTTTATTTCATATTAACATAGAAATGTATTGTTTTAATGCGTACATTATGTAATAAATTATATTATTGAATATAATAATATATTCAAATTATTGTCTGTCCTTGTCCAAAGTTTACCATTAAAAGCAATATTAGGAAGATTGTTTGTGATCTCGAGTGAGAGGAGAGAAGACCCGACCCTACAGTGGGTCATAAATGAGTTGCAGACGTAATATGAGTCCTGAAAATTAAAATTAATGTAGGTAACGATAGGTAAAGATAGAAGCTAGTAATTTCCTGCGCCATTGTAGGGCTATGAGAAAATCAGCTACAAATTGCCTCAATCTAGATATAATTAATTGTAAAAAGATATCTGGATATTAATAGTGCTTCAGAGACTTCTAATTAACGATGTTGTCTTTAGAAGCGAACACTTGCAAAACGATCGTTATCCTTCTGCCTTTATTAGATATACGTGGGTAGCATACAGAGGTGGTATGTATACAAGAGGCGATGCTATGAAATGCAATCTTCTAACGACTTTAATTTTTTTTATATCGTATAGTATACGGTGTGATGCATTAACATTGCTTAGTGCACTAATTAATTTAATAAGTACGTTATTATCCTTTTTACACGCTTTATATTAGCTTCACTTGCATGTTTGTTTGTTTGTATGTATGTTTATAACCGACTCCTTTGAGCGCGAATTTGACCCATTTAAAATGGTCAGATTTCATTCAAACTTTGTAGATTTGTCGAGCATCAATGGCAATTTTACACTAATATTGCCATATGGCCATTATTCAATTTGCAAAATAAGATTTTAGTCAATTTATATAATTTTTCATAGCTTTCAGTTTGTCTAGTAGTGTTACAACTACAGCACCACCTTGTTGCATTTACCAATACTACTGTGGCACGTAGCGATACGTAGTTTAACTACTCGTTCACAGATGGCGCTTGACACATTAGAATTCATAAACATAATTACTTATTACTTTTTAGTAACACGCTTTTCCACTTTATTTGAATTTTTGTTAATAGACAAACTCTCTTTTACTTAAAAAATATTTTCTACATTTAGTTCGATTGCTATTAAAGCGTGTTTTTTAGTTTTTTTAAAATTTCATTACATAGTGTGTTAATATTAAAAGAAGACACCGGCGCGGCTCTCCTATGGAGTTCGGGGTGCGGGCGGGGAAGGAAGCTGACCAATAGGTAAGCTAGTCTCCCGCCGGCTGCCGACACAGAATTTTAAATAAGAACTCATGCGTTCTTCTAGGCTTATTAGTTCTACTCTCATCTTTCGACGAACTATCGGCCGGGATGACAATTGTAATTTGCACCTGGCCCAGGGACAATCTTAACTTTTGCAATACAAGTGAACATTTCCTACCTACCTTATAAAAGTATAATATTATATTAAAAGTACTGAATACTTTACGAATGAAAGTTTAGGTACATTTTATAACATTCGACTACTCTCACTTGAGACTACACACTTGTGTAGGTATTCTGGGGAATAATTTTCTGTATCTTTGTGCATCTTCTTTCCGTTTGCATTCTCCTTTCTGTGATTCCTTTCATGTCAAGTGTGATATTGATTAATATTGAATGCAAATGTGAAACTATGTATTTTGAGAGACGCGTGAGATCCGTACCGAGCGATGCTTGAAAGGGAGCACGTTTTTCAATTTTCCGATACTACATTACTATTTTTCACCAATGCCTGCAAGCTTCACAGTCGCGACATGTACACATGTGATAGTATACCACCACAACCGCTACTTTCTATTAATTTCATTGAATTTAAATTTGTTTGTCAATTGGCTGCAACCATTATTGTGTATAATACCACTGCTCGACACTGCTTTGAAAGGGATTGATTTGCATGTACCCTAATAATTGTTTGAGCGGTGATAGCCCAGTGGCTAAGAACTTGACCTCGAATCGACGGGTCCGGGTTCGAATACCAGTGGCATGCACCAATGACTTTATAAAAAAGTTATGTGCTCTTTATTAAATTAAATATCGCCTACTGTTACAGTGAAGGAAAACATCGTGAGGAAACCTGCATGCCTGAGAGTTCACAAAAAGAAATGTTCTCAAAGGTATGTGAAGTCTACCAACCCGCAGTAGGCCAGCGTGGTGGACCAAGGCATACATCCCTTCCATTATGACAGAGTGTCAGACTGTAGTGGGTCATTAATGGGTTACTGACAATTTTGTTTAATTATATCTATCTATTGGTGTCTACAATAACTATTTGCTACGTCCCCTCTCAAATACGGAAGGGCGCAAACACACAAGACGCGGGACTATGCACGCTTCTTAACCCCGTGACGAAATTATAGCTAGTTAAATATTTATTACATAGTCCTAGGTCCTATTACTGTGTTTTAGTAGACAAGAATTTGCTTCCAGCTACGAAGGTAAACAGAATGCAAACAATGTGCCGACGACAAAGTGCAGTTGCGCCGCTATCGCACTATTTATTTTGCGGTCCCAGTGAGAGCGGCAAAGGCCCAGGAAACAGTCGAGACACTTTAAATGTTAGAGAAAGATATATAACACTATTTAACACTAACTAAAATTGTTAGCGCATTGATCTGTGTCTCTTGTTGAAAATATTGGATATTTTATGATTGATCGTAAAACCTTTGAGGTATGCAAATTGAATTTCCATTAATTAACGGTACATTAACGAATCCCGTGATAAGCTTCAATGACTTTTGTAAATAATACGCATTTTACAAAATCAAAAGTCATACTAAGAAAGCATCATGAGAAAATTTTATATAATGTTCATTCTCAAAGGCTTATATTATGAAACCACCAACCCCAAATTGATCTGCGAAGTGGACCAAGGCCTATAGCTTTGTGAGAAGACGCGACCTTGCAGTGGGTCACATTGGTTGCAGAGAGTGATGGTATTGGTACGTCGAAATCGCTCTTACACAAGCCGCATCTTATTCGCAGTGTGTAGAACGCACCGCATTCCCCGCGTTCATTAGAAAGTAAAATATCCGCAATTTCAGACTCTGTTGCTGATACACATTTAACAATTCACGTTAGTAGAGAATAATGCACTTAGTCGATAAATCGAATAATATAAGTAATTTGGTAATAAGAACGGCAGACTGAGTATAAAAATGCTTGTTCGTATGCAAGCGTAGATTAGTAAATAAATGCTAAAGAGTTGAGCCATTTGTATGATAATTATTAAGGTAATAAAAATTTAATTGCCCATTATTTTATATAATTTAGTATCTTATTTAGTGTCCTACTAATTTGAATCATGATGACGTTGAAATTTACTTTAAACACTTTCTACTGAAGAGTAGCAGTGAGTCGAGTTTGAGTCTATAGCGAATTTGACTTCAAGTGAAAAACTATAACTTAAAAAACATCAGCACCGTAATAATAATTAAGATATTTTTAATTTTTTAAACATTATTTATTTAGTTCTTATTTTAGATATTTAGTCTTCTTTCTAGGTGTTTCATCAGAATTGCATTTATTCTGTTTGTACTTACTTAAATAATTTGCAAGCAAAAAGTAGAATGTTTGTTGTTTTTCTACTGTTTTCAGTACAAGCTTTAAGAGATCATATATACAATTCTTTTTTTACTGCGCTTCAAGTAGGCAGGGTGCTCACAAAAATTGTGAGCTTAGGTACTCCCGTCTCATTAAATTTTTACCAAAACATGGAAATGTTTGTTCGCTGCGTAGCCTTGTGACCTACCAACCTTTAGGAAATACTGAATTGTTCATTCCTAAAATACTATTCCGTGATAAAATAGATTCGCGAGTCGCAACAAAAATTGGCGAAAACTCAGAAGTATAAATCCTAAACGGACTTTTCTCGTATGAACTAGAATTTCGCATAAAGTTTCGTCCAGATTTTCTAAATAAAATAAATAACGCTTTACACTCATAGCCCCACACTAGCTATGATTCCCTGTCTCGTGGGTGCCATGGACACACAGAAGACAATAACATACATACCCAGATCAGAAGCAGAAATTTAAACTCAAACTCAACTCGTAATCATTCAAATCTCAGCTTCACTGGGAATCCAAACCTCCACGCAGCGCTCTGGCGTCTTTACCAACTGAGCCACTCAGTTCGTGCAAGATTTAATTGTAAAGTTAGTCAGAAATCAATCAGTTAACAATACTGTTATCTACAAGTATCTCCTTAAGCTTTGTACCTGCTAAGTAATTATACTTAGTTGCTACCAGGCACTGCTTTAAATCTTTGTTCATTGAAATTACAGAAGCATGCAGGTACTTACCTTACCTTAGCTATATTTTTTATTTATTTTGTAAATTTGAACTTTTACATATAGGTATGCCATGACGTGAACTACTACATTATGAAACACTGCGTAGACGGTGCGAGTGCAGGGGAAACTATTTTGAGGTGAACGTCATTGTTCTGTGATTTACTATCCTGTTTAAGGCTCACATAGGCTACAATGACCACCTTGGCTTGCATGCTCGTTTGCTACCTCCCTATTTTATAAAAAATATGGGCGATAACAAATTTGGCATTTGACATTAAGTAAAAGTTTTCAATTTGCATAGCTAAACTTAGATCTCACGAACCTTTATCATCGCGCTGATAAGATCCTACAATCAAATAGAGTCAATATTGTGATGATATTTACTCTATGTGATTAGCTAATAGATGAGATAGAGTCAATATGTGAGACAGTACATGGATAAAATTTAATCTCGACTGATAGAAAATATTTTTAACGTAACATCGTAACGTAACGCGTAAGTAATAGTAAGTATTACGTATCGAGATTTGAATATCTAAGCGCTCAGTTTTATTGGTTGCAAGCAATTACCTAAATTGCTATTATTTGGCGTTCTTCTTAGTTTGCGTGTATCTATTGTCGCCTCATGATTCAACTATTGTGGGGATGGCTGGGAGTGGGGAGTTGTATTTATTAGTTCAGGTGACGTATATAATTCTTCTTCTGTTCAGTCCTTCCCTTCGTAGTCCACTGCTGGATATTCCGCTCGATCCTGGGCCATTTGAGTCCAAAAGTTTACCGCTGTTTTCTTCAGGTCATCAGTTCACCGTATATAATATTTCTCATTGTGAGAGGAGACTCGACCTTGCAACGAGTCACTAATGTATTGCAGAAAACTAATTAAAAGTTCTAAAATGTCTGAGTTTAGATAAAGTTTGGAGCTTCATAACACCGCTCATTTTTAGAACTTTACGATTCGCGTGAGTCATTGAACTTTTTAATGCTTTCATGATAATTATGGTGTTATCCTCTTTCCTTCCTTCCTTTCAGCCCTTGGTAGTCCACTGCTGGACATGGGCCTCCCCTAATCGACGCCATTCCATCCGGTCCTGGGCTCTCTGAATTCAACGGTTTCCCGCTATCTTCCTCAGGTCGTCAGTCCACCTGGTAGGAAGGCGGCCTATGCTCCTTTTACTTATGGTGCTTTTTTCCACGATAAAAGCATGGTTTGATCATTCTTATATTCGCAATTTATATTTTAAGCATCTCTTAACATTTGATATTGAAAACAACACAATTGAAAAAAAGTAATTCTCCATCGAAATTCTGAAAACTTATCCGAATACATTAGTGTAGCGAAAGAGCATTGACTTATTTATATTTTCGGTACCTAAGTTTTGATTGCAAAGTTTCAGTGTTCTTCACAACATGAAAAATGTTTTGTTTGGAAAGGTTCTA
>DWIY01001509.1:0-10004 GCA_018248615.1 Erynnis brizo brizo
GACACACCCACGCACACTACTACCATAAGTTTGAGTAATTTGACATGCACACATAGGCAAACATGACGTGTACAAGTACATACGTACTCGTACATGTCAGAATCAAAGTTCAACAAATTGTAGCCAAATTTCGACTACTCGGCGATCTCTAGTAGGTACAACTAAATAAGACTACTTAATGGATTTTGATAGTGAATAGATGTTGTCGAAAGCCAAAACCTCTTTGTAATATTAATAACGTCGCTAATAGCACAACGTTATTGGTTTTGCTAGTGAAATGCGTGCTCTAGTAAATCCAAACTATTAACAGGCGAGGTTGACCTATTTCTATTAAACTAGTTCAAACGACGAGCTTTGCTTGTGAATCGTGCCTTTGTTCTTTGGCCGACATAACAGATCGGTAACCAACACGACAAAACTCTGTATTGAGCCTATATCTCGTTGCCTGTATCTTGTGTAAAATTGCTAATTCTGACATTTTCTCTTAAGCCGTTTAGTATAAGAATCGTATCAAATCAATCGTTATTTCCACAGATCTCTGAATAAAACAGCAAATGGGGTTATTCCACTATTGTGTTCATTCCGCCTGAGTTGGGTTTTGATGCGGAACGGAAAAGATTTCCTTCGGAGAAGGGTTATTCTATAGAATAAGGAAGTAAATAGAACGGCAATAATAACATATTTATTCCGAATTCGCTGTAGCTAGCTTAGCTAGCGGCTTTGACGGCCCACACTCATTCTATTATTCAAATTCGCAGTCGCAATGGGAGTGATGCATTGTGCTTATGTGCGCTCAGTTTAGCAGAATCTAGTGATACACCTGTCCCGATCAGATAACCATTCTATCTTCTTCCTATTTCGTAGGGTTATCCCTTCTCACCGATTGACATTACTCGATTTACGTATTTTATCGTTTTTCTCGGTATATTGTTTTGGAAATATAGTGGAAATATTTCAGTTTTATGATTTATATCGCTCGATTTTGTATAATATTTCTACCTCAAAGGAAGAAAACACTTTGTACTCCTAAGGTAGTAAAGCATCTCGCATCAATTTTCCAAGTTATGTGCGTTTTACATATACCTATATGTCATCCCATTTAACGGTATATAATTTTAGTGAGGGAAAACCTCGTGAGAAACCGGCATGACTGGGAGTTCTCCACATTCCTCTCAAAGATATGTGAAGTCCACCAACCCGTAAAAGGCCAACGTGGTGGACTAAGGCCTACTTGTGTGTCTACTTGTGTCGATACTGCAAGCCCTGCATACATTGTTCATTGCTGTCCAGGCTGCAGCGACCACTGCAAAAAGTTTTTAGACACATCACTTACAGTGGCAGAAACAGTCACAATTTAAATTTTATGCAGACAGCGCCGGCCATAACTCATTATCATAAATAACTTTATTGTAGTTGAAAGTGAGTGGCAAAAGTGGCAATATGTAACAATCCGTCTGAACGTGTTGTGTTTGATGCCATCATTATATCGGACGAATAGACGCCGGTATTAGAGTCGACAGTAGAAGGTCTCACTGAAAGCGGTTAACGATAAGCGATGGAATGTTGGATATTTGAGGTTTCAATGTCTTTCTTTACGTATACGACGCACGTTACTTGAACTCAATGTCCCTTGAGTTTTTCCATGCCGACACCAATCGGACGTAGGCCTGCAACATCGTGCTATGGAAAGAGACAAAATAGATAAACTGTAACGTAGTCTAAGATTACTTTACTGGACATTCAGAATTCTCACATTTGTATAAAATAATGTAACAAACGACACTCAGCGATAACCGCACCAAGTCCTTTACATTGAAACAGTTCAAAAACAACGAAAAGATGCCATATGTCAATCTTTTTGTCCTTACCAAGAAGAGTAATAGACTCCGCCCTTTTGCTATTTTCAACCTTACTGCGTTGTCACAGAGTTTAAAGTTAACTGGAGGTGTAAAATCAATGGGAGATGTTGAATTATGTGCTCCAACAAACAACGTCAGGGCTAATTTAAACAGAACAGACAGAAAGACCGATTTCGATTAAACCAAAAATAAAAAAACACGACTTAATAGCTAGGGCGTCCCTTGAAGATGAGTTATTTTCGAACGGTTGTAAAAGTGTTATGTGTGAGCCGGGCTTTTGGATGAAGGGTTCTGTGAATGAGGTGAATTTGAGTTTTATGTGTGGTTTCTGTCATTTGTTATAACAAAAAAAAGTTATACAAAAAACAAAAAACAGTTATAACAAAAAATAAAACCACACACAAAAATAAAAGCACACAGTTTCTGAAAATTTTAACTAGAAAAAATATTTTAAGAGTGAATGGGGTTTGTTAATAAATTCGTACCTACACTGTTCAATTTTTATGCTTCTGTAATGTTTTATCTGGTAACCATAGAATTGGCTCAGTGCCTGATTTGGGACGTATATATTATTTATTACTTATTTAACTGTTTTTGCGACCGTAGAGACCATTTTTCAAAAAATTTAAGTCTTAGGCAGATTAAAATTATTTAACGATTAAAAAAACAAATACAGTGATACAGAGAAGAAAGAACCCTTGAGGTGAAACTTTGAGAAGAACCCTTAAGGGACCCCTAAAAATAGACGATTGTCTACCGCACAGATCAGAAGGATGTTTAGTTTAGGTTTTGTAGCTTCCGAATTAGGTGTTTTATGTTTTAGTAGATTATTCCTACCACTTCGGTTTAATCCTCGTTTAGCATAGAATTAACGGCACATTTCACAATCTGGCTTTGAATAGATATTCATTAGTTAGTTACTAAGCATTTTAAAGCTCCCATACGTATTTTAAATGTCCTTTTTTGTGGAATTTACTAAACTACACCCAAAAACTTTACATTTTTATAATATTAAAAAAATATGATGTCGAACGGCATAGTCTTCTTATCACGATAGAACAGAAATTTCACTTATCATAACATTACCCCTGATGATTTATACTACCTGCTTCTCAAGCCAATAAAACTGACATCAAAATACTCCATCAAATTCCAAATTTGTTGTATAATTTAAATAAGACTTCTTTCATATATGAAGACTATAATAGGTAAGAAATGATGCTGAAAAATACAGACAGTCTCCTATTTCCAAATAAAACAGAACTTCTACCATCGTCTCCTAAACAAATAAAACTAACATTGAAATAGTCCATTAAATTCCATTTCCAAAGCTAGGTCTTAACGCTCAATTACCTAGATTTATATGAGCCGTCCTCAGAGCCCTCCAATCAGCTGACGTTCAATAAACATATTTGAATAAATGAGCGTGTAGGGTCTGCGAGCAATTGCCGCTAAATTTGCACTCTATCAGGGCTCGCACTCAGGTTTAGTTAGGACCAGAACACACTTGCTGTTGTCTGATAATAATCTGCTAATGACGCTTGTGTTTGTGGAAAAAAGCTGAAAGTTACCTTATGTATTATAACCATAGGATTTGACGACGGTGCAGATGTGCTCAAAGCACAGATGCGCGATTTTTACACTAGCTTATTATAAGTTACAATACATTTTTTAAGTTACCAAAACCAAGAAGAAATAGAGTTATAAGTAGAAACAAATAATTATTCTTACTATTTTTTCTTATGAAGCTTTCAATGGGTGTAACGTTCCAGCTGAACCTTATCAGTTGAAGGTTAACAATTATGTTAGTTAGTATCTTGAAAGAATAAGTTTAAGATTTATTTAAAATAAAGCCCCACGTTGTACATGTACTTTTTATCGTCATTTATTTTTATGTTGTATTATGTATATTTTAATGATATTGTATGATGTCGCTTGTACGAATATAGGTAGGTAATCCAGATAACATCTTACACAGCTAACACCGGACCAGCTGATTGTGTTAGAATTGATACTGTATCTGTGGGTAACGATGTGTAACATGTATGTGTGCGTGATGATAAAGCTGTAGGCAAACTAGGTTTTACCCACGACCTCATCCGTGTGTTATTGTGGACTTTTGAATTTAGTCCGGAGAGAGATAAAATGTATACGTGTTACTCAAGACGATTATCTTACTTTATGCAAAATTTCATCCCAATCCGTTGAACCGTTTTTCTAAGAAAGAGAAACAAATATCTTCCCGTTCATACATTCTCACATCTTTTGCATTTTTTAAATGAAAACTAGAAGTAAGAGTGTGAGAAGATAGAGATAGTGAGAATGAAGAGAGCCGTTTTATATTTTGTGTCACTCGAGTATGTTTTATTTCATTCATATTTCATTGATAAATAATTAAATTAAAGTTAAAAAAAATTTATATTTAACTAGTGACAACCCTACGCATAGTTACATCAAAGCCGCCGACGCTAGGGCTGGCGGTATTGATTCGTATGATAGACGGATACCGGCTATTTGGCTAACCTTGGCAGACTCAATTTATTTCTCCATCTGCCGAATAAATAAGGAATGAAAATAATATTGCAGTTACTCGCGAACCACGAAACGTAATGTAATAATGATATAATACGATTTGGTCGATTGTAATCGTTACATTTGGGAGTCAATATTGTTTATGGTTTATTAGTTTCGTTTCACGAATGCTTGTTACTATGTCCTTCTGGTTATTTATTGTAATAGAGGAGAAAATTGATTGAGATTTGCATTGGCTTTAAATGTAGCCTAATTACAAAAATTAAAAAAAACCCCCGACACAATAACCTGAGTTCCCTTTAAACGACTCAAAAGATTTTCATCAAACATGTCTAAAAACACTCGCCCGTAACTCACTTTTCATAAAAAAAAAACTAAATTGAAATCGCTTCATCCATTCGCGAGCTACGGTGCCAGACAGACTGACAGACACCTGAAACTTATAACACGCCTTCTTTTGCGTCGGGGGTTAAAAAGTGGTCATAGGCCACCCTAAATTCAACTTTTAAAGTGACAACTACGATTCAAACATTTTCATTTTTAGGCGGTGAAAATTATCGTAACTCGCCGGAGTTACTTACCTTATCTCTACCCTGTTAATCCGCTGTAAAGCATGTTCTTCTTTGAGGGTGGACGTGGGTGTCCATGAGCTGAAGTGAGCACATTGTATCGGTATCTAGACACACAGACATTGTGCTGTAGCCATTGATGCTGAACTGATCTGATGTTTTGCTATGAACTTACTGGAGTTTAAAAAGGGATAGCCAGGAGCCTAAACCAGGTCCCTTCCCAAAAGGACACAAAGCCATTAAAACATCATTGACCAGGTCCAACATCGATCCGATACTGCCTGCGTGTACCCCGGATGTGAGCGTGACCTTATTCCGTTATTCTGGTAGCGACAGGGCGCCGCGCGTCGCATCCCAATACGTAGAGGTCGCGACGCTTATGTTATTGTATGTCATAGGTGTTAGAGCCATTCGGATTCTTAACATCATGCTAGTTCGTACCACCAAGTACCAAAGTAAGTTCGTACCAAGTTCGTACCAAGTTGGGCACGGGTTCTCCACAACAGGGAGAACCCTGGAGCATACTTCACCATGCTGCTCCAATGCGGATGTGACTTTATTCTGTTATTCTGGTAGCGACAGAAAATCCCAATACGTAGAGCAGATTTCTAGAATCTTATTATACTTAATTGCACTTTGGTGGATTCATGACTTTTTGGTAGTTAAGCACTTCTTTTGAGGTGGATTTCGTGGTACAAGGCAGAGCAGCAGGCAGGGTACGAGGGCAGCGAGATAGGAAGCACCAAGGAGGTTGAAAACCACCACTAACTTTTGTGATCCAGGCATTAGGTGAGGAAATTGTACCGAGTCTTCTGGAAGAGAATGGGAAGCGACTAGCAGTGCATGAAACATCAAAAAGAGTTGCAATAATAATTTGCAGCAAGAATAATATTCAAGCCTTCAGAAATTTGAACGAAATAGTAAAAGCACCGAAAGTTTCAACAGCGTGTCTGTGAGCGATAAAAATGTAAAGCGTGAGCTGCGTCGCAATGGCAAGGTCGCGGCCATTGTTCCTGCTCGCGAGAGGGAATCCTAATGAAGAGCCGATACTGTCTCTACGTACGTAAAGTATACTAGTACTTATAATAGTGACCCCCAATTAGCTCGTTTATAGACTTATAGGTAAACAAGTCCATTGATATTTTTTCTGTATAGTGTAAGACACAAAATTGGCACTAAAAGAAGATCGACACGGTTATACAGAAGTAAAAAATAAGTTTGTAAGCCATCTATTAAATTGGCTATAGCAGTCTGTAGATATGTCCAGTGCCTTCCTCAAGATGATTAAATGGCGAAATGTGATAAGCTGACAGTGATGATGCCTTAAACTGGACTCAAAAGTTTAGAAACCTTGTACCTAGTTCTATATGAATTTACTTTCTGTGTTTCTGTCGAGGAAACGCAGAAAGTTGAATTAAAAACGAAAATCTTAGTTTTCGGAAACAGCAACGAACAGAATGCCTTTAAAGAGAGGATCCATAATTTGAATACTCATTGTAAGTTTATTATTTTGGCTGCAATAATGACCCGATATTATATCTGAGATAAATAAATAGTTATGTTTCGAATTCAATAACAGAAATTCATACTAAGAAAATGAATACGCAGCACATTCATAGAGTCTACAACAAGACAATCCAATTGTTAGAGCAGGACACTCATCAGATAAAATTGAAGTTTAATAATGTAACAATAGTGAGGAATATGTTGGAGCTATCGATAAGGCTTATTATTGACATGCGGAACCAAAAAGAGGAGTAGAGGAGATATAAGCACAATGCGGAGGCCGTGACGTTTCAATGGGTAGCTGTTCTGGAAATTTGTTGGCGATTCTCAAGGGTACATGTGAATCGGCGCGCGGCCAGCGTTTTGTCAGTGCTGTCGGAGGTCTACTGTTTAATCAGCCTGCATTCAAGTGTACCGCCTTTGACGAGTAATTGCTGGCGATTGAAATGTTATTCCACAGTACTTGTTGTTCATTACTTATTAGTAGGCGCTGCGGTAATGGATTGTGAGTAATTTGATCCTAATGACGATGTAGTTGATACTAATTAATATTGTCCTGCATTTAAACAGTTTAAGTTGCTTAACTTAAACTCTTTAAATGTATTGTTCGCTCCAAGTATTTTATGACGGCTTATGGAGGTAACAATACTTTCCAAAACGAATGCCGGTATGGAATATCATAAAATTGAAGAATTTTAAACATAGCCAGCTACCTTATGTCATCAGGAACCCATCAGTCTTTTGATGCAGGGTCTCGAGTCATCGAGTTTTCTATAAAAATGAGGCAGGCTTTTGCCTATCATGTCGACATAATAGACTACATATTATTATACGTAGGAAGATGGCTGCAACATCCAAACTTCTAAAGAAGGTCAGCTTTGCATAAATTTATGGATATATGGACTACAACGTGCATGTGAACAACTTGCCTAATTACAAGTTAAAACTTACAACTTTCCTTTATAAATATATCTATTTGCGTTTAATTGTTTTACCGTATTAAATAAACTGGATTCTTTAAACAGAAACATTAGTATCGTCTAACAGCGAACAATAAATCCCGAAAATCATTTATACCTGTACGAAGAGATACATAATTTATACAGGAACGGTTAGCAAGAGCACACGTTAAAATATTCAACCGCCCGAGCGTTAAACCTCCGTAAACAAAGCCGCACTCGGAATTCACAATCACAGACATGCAGACAGCAATGACACTCAAAAATAATATCGAGACTCGAGACTACAATAACGAACCTAACCATTAAAATAAGAGCGGAATAATAAACGAACGAGAGCTTAAATTAAAAAAAGACGCGGCGGATGCATAGAAATATGCCGTTGGTAGGTAGGTAGGTAGGTACCCGGACCAATCAAAATTCTTCGTCAATTAAGTGAATGGAGATAGCAAAAGGAAAATTGAAGGAAAAACTGTGGGTGGCTTCGTGGTGGTGATGGGGATAAGGGATCGGTATCGATAACATTCACATCCAAAATATTCTTTTCCATATCTTATAGTACCTAAATGTTACACTATTTTTTCGATTTCTGTTCTGGAGTCGTATAATTATGTACAAACGTTTAATATCGTGTATATTACACGTTTGTACCTATATTGAATTCTAACTTTGATCAACAACTGAAATTATGTAACCTGTAGGCGACCTACGGTTTATGCATTTGAATAGTAATATATAAAACTGTAGTGATGTCCTAATACCTTTACCTACCTACTAAATAACTACTACTAGTACCTAATACCTACCTAATACCTAGAGCAAACAAGTATACTAACAGTCTGTTGTATTGGATTATTTATCCCCATATATCCTCGAATATTACGTAGTATTGTCTAAATAACATTCCATTCTTTCCCAGCCTTCCGCCAAGATAGGGAGAGTCACTAACAATTTGTTAAAGATCTAGGCAGAACTTGAATTTCGATATCGACAAAACCATTACCGAAACCGCCCATCCCTCGCCCCTGGAGCCCGGCTAGATATGAAAGCTATGGAAATAAAGTTTGTTCGTCCCGCATTGTAGCGCGTGGCTCGTAAATGGATTTTATCACTATATAAATATTCCCCCATTTTTATGGACCCCTACGTCACGTAGATTTACGTACCAGAATGTGTTTACGTTACGATGGACGCCGAAAACGGCACTAAATTGTGCTTAACTTGGTACAGATTTTATTGAAACTGTTTATTTATGGTGTATGTTGCCATCTCGTCTGTAATATAGTAATACAGCGGAAAAGTTGTATGAAAAGCGTGTTATGTATACAAAAGGTTTTCGTTGCTCGATGTTCAAGTCACTGCAACACATGGTTTCTTAGCTGTCATGTGTAATTATTTATGGTGTATGTTGCCATCTCGTCTGTAATATACTAATACAGTGGAAAAGTTGTATGAAAAGCGTGTTATGGTATACAAAAGGTTTTCGTTGCTCGATGTTCAAGTCACTGCAACCCATATTGGTTTCTTAGCTGGTCATGTGTAATAAATAACCTATGAAAAAGTCAAAATACCATCATTTACTACATCATAATCTTTAATTTCCCATAGAATTTTTGGTACCATGAAACCATAACTTTAAGGAATATTAAAATCACATCATACTATTAGCATTTATATGCGGTCTCTGCAGTCTTAGACACGTCCAGCTTCAAATAAGGATGAGTTCTATTTGAGCTGCGTCGCTACATCAAAAATCGTATATTCGGCGAGGTCCCCTTTCCCTAACCGAAAGGCGAATTTCGAGGGTGACGGTAGGTACTTTTCCGAATGATCTCCAATGACTCCACCACTATACTATACCGTTGAGTAGTCTTATTAGGAAAGACAAAGGAATAACAAAATTCTAATAGACTTTCGAAATCTTTCACAAAAGGTAGCATCCAAAGTACTAGGCGCACATAAATTCGCAGGCGTTTATCTCGGGTCCGGTGTCCGGTTAGCTCGACCGCGGCCTCTAAGGGCAGCCTGTGAAATTATGCGCGAAATGCCCCACGGCTCATTTACTCTAAACGGTGCATCTTTGATACCCAATTGACCCTCGGTGCCATTTTGTCGTGTATTAATAATGAATTGAGCCCTTTTATGCGCCGTTCGGTTTGGCCTTCGATTCTTGGCAATTATTGATGAGACGGTACCCTGGTTACCGGGTCAGTCGAATTTTAAAGCAGCTGGGTTTGATTTACGTTTCATGAATTTGAGTGGTGAATAGGAATTTTGTCGGGCTGTTTGTGAATACTTGTCTGGGGGTTGGGTCAACCAACGGGTGTTTGGATTTCTGAAATTGAGAACATATTCTACTTACATCAATCGTTGTACCTAATCCCTTACGTTGAAAAGATCAAAAGCTTGGTGTAGCGTCCAACGCGTTGCTCTTATGGAGACTGACGATTTGTCTGTCCTAGACTCTAGATAAAGGAAATATAAAACCAATCTTGGTACCTTATTTTTGTATCCCATTGATGTAGGATGCCCACGTAGGATTTGCTTAGGTACAACACATCTACACGACCTAGTTTTCA
>DWIY01001510.1:0-10003 GCA_018248615.1 Erynnis brizo brizo
ATCAAGAACGTGCAGGAGGTGGACCGCGGCTGGTACATGTGTCAGGTCAACACGGATCCGATGCGCTCAAGGAAGGGCTACTTACAAGTTGTAGGTCAGTATAACATCCACACCGAAGCACAATCTCATGTGAGAGTGGATGAGCTTAGAAGTCTAAGGATAAAGTTGAGCTTTAGCTAGAGAACTAGCGATCACACTTAAGGAGACGTGATTAGATTTATGCAATTCCCACGAGCATCTATATAACTATTTGAGTATGGTAAATGACCATGCTTGACAAAGTCCTAGTTAAGGTTAAAGGAAAATATATAATAAGCGTTACTAAAATACCAACTGCCAACTAAAATTAACTTTAAAACTATTCCTAAGACCCTTCTTCATCGTGAAAGCCTTAAGTTCCTGAGGTTAGACGATGGGCTAAATTAGCTTAGACAGCGATTCCCGACATAGCCAAATTGCTTTTAGACCTAGATAACAGTCTAGAGTCTAGACTGAAAATGATAAGAAATGAAGTGATTGTTTATCTCCATTAGTGCCGCCATCAATCATTGACAACATGACGTCTACGGATATGGTGGTACGTGAGGGCTCCGATGTGACCTTGGTGTGCCGCGCGTCGGGCTACCCGGAACCTTACGTCATGTGGAGGCGAGAAGACGGGCAGGACTTCAACTACAAAGGCGATTCCGGTAATCTTCTTTTTTAATCAATTAGGGGAACGAATCAGATCATAATAGGTTGAACCCCCAAATTGTTTATGCACCTGGCTGGCATCTCGTTGACGTTGCTTGGTGACAATAGTTTATGTGTATACACCCTACAAATAATATTAATATTAAATATTATGTTGCAATCCCTATTTTTTGTTTTGAATAAGTACATCATAATGGCCCTAAAATGACAAGGTTCGAACGCATTAGCAATTTGCAGGGCTAACACGATTAAACACGTAAGAAGGTTAAGTGATCATCATTCAAGATCTATTTACAGCAGAAAAACCGTCAGTGCTTTGGCGACTTAGAAGATTTGAATAGACCTAATCTGATCACAAGAAATAAAGAATGTGCTTCCACGCTGCTTTTGGTTCCTGATAGGTACTTGTAGTTGAATCCCTATTCAAATTCCAATAATTCCCATACTTATTTAAAATTTCAAAGTCTACCTATTCAAAACGCCTGGAATACTACTAGGATTTTATTAATGCCTTTTTTAAGAACGTTCGTGAAAACAACTTGGACGGTAGATCATTCCACATTTTGCACGTGCGAGGCAAAAATGAACGTAAAATTCGAAGTGTAGAGGACTGCCATTGTATGCACAAAATAACAGCTGCCTCGAAAAACGAATAAATGCAATGTCGAGTTTAAGAATAATGTTTGAAAAAATTTGGGATGGAAATATAAAATTAAAAACATAGCTGTTGCCACATAAGCACATAATACAGTTTTCTTGATTGAACCCGAAATAATAATTGTAATAAAATTGTATCAGAAAATTCTTTTCTCATGTTTTCTCAAAGAAATTCACTCTCGTCGAAATGCTTTGAACTTGGGGTGAAAGCAAAATAGCAATAGGATTATTGTGTCTACACGTCTAATTCGATGTAGGTACGCAGGCAGTAAGTAGGTATTATTATTTTATTATCGTTTGACAAAGATAAATACAGATTTATACGTGGCATTAAGGAATATGTAAGTTAAAAAAAATTAAAAAAAAATCTCGTAGAACTGACGAAGTAATCGGCATCGGTCCTAGAGTTCCTGGATCCGATTTCCAGCGGAGCAAAATTAGTTTATTATTGGCCTTGGTATTGGCCTGGGTATACTATACTCGTACTTAAGACCTTGTCCAGAAGGGGTAAATTCACCGCGAAACCCTCGAGTATATCACGCAGGATCGTTGCGTCTAGAAGGCAAAAAACCAACGCGTGATTTCGTATCAAACTTTTGGCAATCGATATCGATGTCGATGGCATCCGAGGTAAAAGAAATCCTCGTGTAGGCTATGACTGAGAAGCGTCATTTAACCTCATAACGGTATGGAGAGTCCTTTAGTCCTTTTGCCTCTTTCAAAGTTATTATAGTTTTTAAATAGTCCCTAATACCTACGTTTTCTTTTTTTTACTAGTCAGCGTGGTGGACGGCGAAACCCTTACGATAACAAAAGTGTCGAGGCTGCATATGGGCGCTTACTTGTGTATAGCTTCCAACGGAGTGCCTCCATCGATTAGCAAACGCATCATGCTCATGGTTCAGTGTGAGTATTATCTGAGATTAGGCCTTCAATGGGCAACGTCTATTTACATTATCAGATTGAGACTAAGTGGCTTGATAACGGTCACTGAATTTATTGAAGTCTCCTTAAATGTACAAGCCTGTCAGACCTATGAACTATTATAAGCGACTGTAGGCACAGAGTAGATAAAAGGAACTGTAGGTGAACATTTTTGAACTTCGGTATGAAAATATATTTAGAAACGTCATTTCATTTGTTAAAATCTGTCAGTGTCAGTGTTAAGGTGCTCTAAAACTACGAAAGATAAGTACCTATATTCCTATAAAAACAAGAATACGATCAACTTCGATCACGTAACCGACCCCCATTCCCATTTTGCTAGATCGGTTGCATAATATGAAATTTCACGCTATTGTGATATATTCCGACATAATCGGCTTCCATATTATTATGGAATCGTTGGCTACGAGCACTGTAAAACTACTGAGGGTTTACTCAATTCAATAGGTGCCTACCGACTTACCTAATGTTGAAATTTTTAATTATAAAAAACTAAATTCTTCTTTTACTCCTACTGCTGTTTATCGGTCTCTCCCTACAACAAGAGGATCATTTTTTGTATTATTTCACTGTTTTATTACCTACTATATATACCTAACCCATAGTATTGAGTGTATTTAAAGTTCAACATATTACAAAATATTGCATATTGAGGTGTCCTTTCATTTGGAATCAGAAAAGATGTATTTTTCAATTATAAACAGTATGTACCTACATTTATTTCTATGAAAGACGTAAATCAACCAAAATAATCCTTACCTATTTGTATCCTATTGGTCGCATAAATGCAATTTATTCACTGGCTACAGGTAAACCATCAACACAAAGGGGATAATAATATTTTATTTGAATTGAATAAAACTCTACTGATATTGTCCTAATTAAATTAATGCAACTATTATGAAGTGATGAGAATATAAAGTATATTGTGTTCCCATATTGTCAGCGCTTTACAGAACTTACTGTGAATACTATACTACTATAATACCAACAAAAATCGTTCCAATTTTTTAGTTCATTCACTATTACAGTAAATTTACCTTACGCTCAATTTTCAGCATAATTCAGTGCCGTTAACAAAAAAATTAATAAGTCAATACTATAGGCAATTAAAATAAAATAATATTATGCTTTACCCAACTATATACGTGTAGGTACTACAGAGCTAGTTTTGATCCTTAGGGTATAATTGTGTAATACTATTAATTAATTATTTTGTTTTAATCATGTAGGTAACTGCTGTTACTTTTATGTATAGGTACTCCGTTTGAATTGCCTTGTCATATTTGGTAAACAATCTTAGCATGTCTTTTAAGTTTTATTTGCGATTTAATAATAATTCACACACAAATTAAAACTAAATAGTCATTCAATATTGAAACAGATTTCTAGGAACTATAATTATTTTTTTAAAGCAATTTTAAACTTATTTCAATAAAAATAAGACAAGGGAATAAAAATGGACTATAAGTACTTTATTTTGAGCATAAAGCATTAGGTACACATAATATATTATTTGCTTTCTTTATTTCTTAATTTTTGTTTGATAATTTTAATTTTTGTTATGTTAACGCGGCAATTATCCCTAAAAGCCATTAATTGATAGTATTATCGTGCAGTTCCGCCGATGCTGTCGATACCCAATCAGCTGGAAGGCGCCTACGTCGGACAAGACGTCACGCTCGAGTGTCACACCGAAGCCTATCCCTCCTCTATCAATTATTGGACCACCGACAGAGGAGACATGATCATTTCCGGTGAGATTAATAAAACATGTTTTCCTTACAGATTAACTTCATCGCTAATTAAGAATTACTATGACAACTGAGGTTGCGTATATCATCTATAGGTGTGATAGGTATGCTAGAAAATCGAATTACGAAATTGTAATTAATGACGTTGACACCAATTGTAGGTAAGTAAGTATTCATGAATTGGGAATTGTAATCATTGATCGTACTATTTTTGACTGCCAGTCATAACAAACAATTAATACTAGATTAAGCAGCGTGACATCCATTTCATAACATAGCCATATGTATAAAAATATTGTGTAATGAAGCAACCATGAAATATTCAGCTATACACATTTATCAAACTCGCTTAAATAACATATTGTGTAGCTGTCTAGTGTGGCAATGTACGATTCTATCATTGATTTATGATTTGATAATGAAAATAGTTTCCTTGTATCAGGACTATAGAGGCATTGGAAAGTAACAAATGTGACTATTCGTGCACGAATACAGAACAGTTTTAAAATGAAATGTCTGTCTACTTTCACATTGTCTGGAACGAGATTGATAAATAATTCAAATGCTCTATATTGCTATGGTTTGTGGTTGTGTTATGATTTTAATAAAATTTACTTGAGTGAAAAAATTAATTCGTTTCAGTTTTTATGTTTCTTATTTATCACAATCCGTGTTCATATCTTGTGTATCTATATTATTTAACTATTAAAAATGTTTTCCTTATATAGGTAAGTACTTACTAGTATATGTCAAGTACCATTTCCTGTTTAAAGCAAGTCATACTAGCTCTCGTGCAACTCATCGTGATCAATCCATATTTTCCCCTCATAATGTATGTTGACTAATGGAAAAGTTTTATATGCCACAAAACAGAAAGCCAAATTCATATTCGCTTGAAAACCAATAGTAGCTAAGTACATAGTAGATAGTGACTAATCAAAAAACTTTTTCATTATTTGCGACCTTTTATGTAGTTGTAAGTCCAATGCCACATTGGCTTAAAAGAAAATACACAGGTTTTATATTTAAGCAGAAATGGAAATTGTAGGTGGCAAGTACGAGGCATACCCGGTGGACAGCGGCTACAACAAATATATGATGCTCAAAATACGGAACATCACCAAAGAGGACTTCGGGTTCTATAAGTGCATTGCCAAGAACTCTCTTGGGGAGACAGACGGCATTATTAAACTTGACGGTAATGATTAAAGTTTATATAACCTAAGCTGTTGATTTACAATGCATAATTAATTTGCTATTTTACCACCACTCAATATCAACCCATTTACACCCACATCCAAACTCACATATAGAAGAAATCCTACCTGAGGCTGTATGCGAGAGCCTTATGGCTACTCATGAGGATTAAGATATTCGCCTCAAATAAATTGAAATAAAGTATCTCCGGCAACCATACCTCCCCAGCTGAAACACAAATCATGACAAACTTGTTTGTTTACGACGGGTTAAGAGACTGGCGTAAGGTACTTAACTCAATACGTAAGATACATAACCTATCAAAATCGTAACTTAAAAAAATAAAAATCTCATATTAATTAATAAATAAAATATCTGCTACTTACATTAAACGAACCTAAAAACTGCAACCTACATTGTATTACGAGTATCTTAGGTATCTAGTAGTTGCATCAGGAATAATACAGAGAGCGTGTTTTTTGAAAACATACCAATTTTTCCCTGAACGAACAGTATGACAGTCTACCATAATGTTTTATAAAAACACAAAGAATATTTTGAAGTAAAAAGAAAATACAATACAATTCAATTTGTTGTATGAAAATTGTTTGAAATAATGCCCCTATTAAATAAAAGCATGCATTAAGATTTTTATTATCATGTAACGAATATAAGTTTTGATACTTTCCACTCATATTCTTTAATACATTTCAGAAATTCCTGCCCCGCCATCAGCATTTACGACAACACAGAAAACCATATTAGACAACCAAACAATACGAAAGAAAGGTAAGTTTTTTCGCCACTTAGTTCTAAAACAAATTAATAAAATGAAACATCCGACTATATTAATAAAAATTTTGTTCTTAATCATTTCTAAATGTGAAAAAGAAAACCACTACCTTAAATTGTAGATTACTTCATATCTATATCTACATTTTCACAATCGGTGTACAAAGATAATACAGAATAGTTTTATCTTTTATTAAGCAGGTCAACTTCAAATCGTGCAAACAAATGACGCCGTGAGCTCGAATTTCCAAGGTGAAGCATATGGTAAACAAATAAGAGATTTTGGTAATGTACAAAGATAAGCAACAGAAACACACATTAAACTGCAATTGATTTTAACAAAGTAACAACACACGCAACCATCCTTCATTAAATATCTAGTTTTCCGCTATCTACCTATTTATTACATAAAATAAAATAAATATCAATTTTATGCTAATTTCAGTTATACTTATGTAAAATAAATACATTACTAAAACGCATAATTTGTTTCTTTTCAGATTTTGATGCAGAAGACAGTTCAGGGAACTTTATAAAATTACAGAAGACATTTAAGTTTTTATTTCTATATCACATTATTGTAGCCATTCTCTCACTCTCTTGATAGTACTTTTTAGGACTGATGATTTTGTTTTAAATACTACGCTGAATTATTTTCTTTTTAGAGCCGTTAAGTTTAAATTTTATTGCGCTGAATAGACAATAACAATAAACAATTAATCAACATTTGGATCGTAACATAACATTTAATTTTTTAAACAAAATGCGTAAATTTCAACGACTTTTTTTGTTTTACATATTATGGTGTTATTTTTATTGTTAACGACTTACATTTAAAGGATTTACCTACCTCTCTGATGTTACATTCCGCTATATTTTTAAGTTTAAGTAAGTAGTACCTACAGTACAGTAGTAGATAGGTAGGTACAATACATAACTCTGATTTTATACCAAAAAATAATTTCAAAACTATAGATGAATCCTGGTTTCTAACGTACGTACAATTTGTATCATGTTTACAGTTAGTTTAAATGCGATTAAACATATAGCACAAAACAAGGGTAATAAGTAGAAACGGGTGGCATAGTTCGGAGTGCACTTTATAAGATTAGGTACATCACACACGCATCACCCCATGTCACCCTACAATAGGGATGTTACAGATGCGATTATTCGAATTTAGAGACGGAGTCGGTGGTTTTAATTTTAATTTATTGGAGTCAAAGATGGAGCCCGAGGCGGGAAGTCGTTCTGTTAATTGCCTACTTTTATACGAAGCCTTAAAAATCTATTATTGTTTCACGAACGATGAAATAGGAAAGAAATTTTTGATGTCAAATTCCATGAGTGATCATACGATTAAAATACGTAGAAAGCCTACGTATCTTCATAAAGCCTTCGATTAAAAATTATTAGACCTGAAGTCGAATTCGAATAGGAGAAATGGTCCAGAAATTGCAACCTTTCCAAGTCTGTTTTCAAACTCCGCATCCTTATTCCATAATATAATCCCAGAAGAGGTGAAGCTAAAGTGAGACGAGAATATCAAGCAAGTCCCGATGACAGCACAAGTCTTCCCCCGTGTCAGGGGAGACCAAGAACAGACTTGATGTACCTATATCGAACATAAAAAAATTCAATGCATACATTTATTGGTGTTCTGTTTTGGTGACCGAAGTTATTCTATCGCACGTTTTTAATCATTTTCATTAAAACAATATCTAGGGTGCTTGGTTTAATTTACGACCCCATCGTTTTATTATTGCACTTGTGATGTTTATCGATATTCATTTTCAATACAATGTTACATAATCATAGAACATCGATAAATGCAACGGCTGTATAGAAATTTTATTTAATGTAGACATGATTCTATTTTCAAAGTTTATGTTAGCTACACATTAATAATTGTTATTTAGAATTATTGATGTATGTAAATTAGTTAAAGAATTTGGGCTTAAGTAGAATTATAGGGTATTTATAATATATTTTTGTATGATTTTGTTAATAATTCCGTTAACTATATTGTAAAGGTATAAATATTTTAAAGCATACCTTTTTCTTTGGATTCCCATAATGATTCCCATAATAATGATTATGAATTTTTCATGTCATTAATAACACAGTTACAGTTCTCGATTTCTTAAGTTCTCTTAAACTTTTTATTGTTAAAACATCGTTAATTTTATTTAAAAAATGTAAGTCTTAAATAAGTACCTATGTAATACGTTTTTCCATTGCGCAAATAAAATTGGCTCAAAAATATATAACTTAATTTATTAATTCAATACCCCTACATTTAATGGGCCAGAAAAAGACGTGAGTTTTTTGTAGTCACATATTCTGTTTGTAGTAATTTTAAATAACTTTCTACTATGCTGTACATGTTATAGAAATTAGGCAAATAGATCATTTTTGTAATTACCTGCTATGGAGGAAAATGCCAAATGAATGTGTAAAATAAAACAATGCTTAAAATAAATTTAGTTTTATTTAAAAAATACTATCTATATTATTCTCGACTAAATTACAGACGTAAGTACCTATGTTTTGAATCAGTCAGGCTATTTTAAATCTATATATTTTACGCCTATAAATGTCTCATCCCACCCACGCCATACCTAAAAGCAGGGCGAAAATTATCTTCTTAAATACAAAAATAAAAATTCCTTTCAAAATGAAAAGTACCTAATATAAGAATATGAATATAAAAAAAGTAACATCTTTGTTCAGGTTCTAATTCAGATACATAAAATTAAAATGACTAAATTGAGCTCCAGTTTTAAATTCAATTTCGAGTTAAATTTTAGGCGCCATCGCGAAACGCTTTGGAACGAATAACGTAGCGACGTTGACATAAGCAAGCGCTATATTACACAGGCACGTCCCTTTTTCAAACTTATAGATACGTGTAGATCCATATCCGTACTAATAAATTCACAAATAATCATCGTTTTTATTTCTAACCAATATGTCCTAAGTTGTCACCTTAAAATTACTTCTAAGGAATATTATTGGGTGTAATAAATAGGTATAGCAATAAATAGAAAATGAACAAAGGAGAGAGATTTAGGATATTTAATCTAGGTATCAGTATCAAAACGACAAAATGCATAATTTCAATTCATAATATGCCAGGACGGAAATAGAGCTGGTGAAATCTAGGATAAACTCGATTCTACAAACTAACAGTTCACTGTATGGTAAGTAACTTTTAATTGAAATGCAGCTGACCAATCAAAAGTTATACTCAGATAGTTAAAAATTTTTCAGCTGAAAAGATTTTGTGTAGAATTTTATTAACAACGATGCTTCCATAAACTTTGAATCTGACAGTGTCAAAAAAGGTACGATAATAACTTTATATTAGTAAAATTAAGAACAATATTTGCTGGGCTTTACTTGACAGATGGTGTACCTATCAATTACAGTTTGCCCAGGGCACTGATATGAAACTAGTACACTTCGTGTTTTGGCTAGGGGACGCGGTTGACGAGATACGTTTATAACCATCAAATTAGATCCAAGGCGAAATGCACGCTTAATATCAGAAATAAGCATCAATATATTTGAGGTTTTTGTGTTTACTGTTGCTTAGACAAACTGTGAGCTCGACTGCCCTCGGTTGCCCTGTTACCTACACACTGTTTACAATTACACACGGCCCGGACTTAGGCCTTGTCCTAGTTGGCTGACATATCCGACAGACCTACCGACACGATTGAATGTGTTTAAATTTAGTCGCCGCTCGGCATGGAGTTGTGTCCCAATTGAAATACGCACTGACATGCGGCAAAAGTACGCAACGACGCATCAACGAGCGAAATGATAATAACACGGGGCTAGGGTTGAATGGGTTCAAATTTAATTATAAATATAATCATAATATTTTGTTCTGAACATTATCGATCATTATCTGGGGGCACGGCAGTGCCCCCGCCATGTCGAGCGCGAAGCAAACACTG
>DWIY01001511.1:0-10002 GCA_018248615.1 Erynnis brizo brizo
TGTTTAAAATATTGAATTGTCATCGGTCCTTAATAAGTATGCCAAATTTCGAGTTAATCCGACCTTTTGAAGGGGGTTAAAATCATGTTCAAAGATTCCGTTACATACTAACATACTAACATATATACGTCTGAAGCTAATAAAAACGTATTAATATAGTACGCCCCTGACCGCACAGGCCTTGGCCGCGACCGAGAACTCGTTGCCGATACTCCTTTCATTTCGTAGCTATTCGAGAGAAGTGCTCTTGTTTCCATCCCGTTCGTTCATCCTCTTACGGAACAGGACAAATGAACCCGGAATCGATGCCAAACCCCCTTTCAGTAAGCTAGATTTCATGCGAATCTTGTTCACTAGGGATTCTGATTCCTTCACTAGGGATTCTGATTTCAATGTTGGATATTTTAGAACGATAAAAATTAAATTGTTATATAATTCTATTTAAAACGTAGTCTAACTGTTTATCAAAAACACTTATGTACACGACGTATAGCATCAATAGTATTTTAAAACATGTTTAATTCTATTTTCAGATTCTAATAACTATATCTAGCGATACAGAGCGATTGCAATATATTATGTATTTATTATATTTCTTGCTTAAATAGTTAATAGTGAAAATCAAAGAATTTAGAACGATATTGCAATGATAATTTACTTAGGCATCGGATTGTGTGTGACTGCATGACACGGACTAGTGTAATCTGAGTTTAATGAGAAGGTAGACCGTGATGCATTCAAATATCTGTCACACTAGATGATGATTTACAATTTCTCATAACGTTTTCTATTGAAAAAGAGAAGTATTTAGTGCATATATTATTTTCTAATAATTACGGAAATACTTTTTAAAACATTAAAAGTTACATACTAACTGCCGCACTCAGAGACGTCATTTAACTTTAATGGTCATTAACAAAAAAAATAATCGTCTTTATTCCTATTGACATAAGTGTCATCTATGATTACTTAAGGGACCATTAACGTTAATGAATGTCTCTGAGTGCGGCCGTAAGACTTCAAATAACTGAATGTATAAAGGAAGAAAGAAAAACTGTATAAAGGTAGAAAGGTAGAAAGAAGGTAAATGTTTAAAGGTAGAAAAAAAATGAAAGAAAAGAAAAAGAAGATTTCTACGCGTAGGTACCTAACAGTAGGTAGGTAAGGATGGCTGGCTGCCTGCAATCCTTTCATGACCCACTGTTGGGTACCTACGGGTAGTTCCCACAACAAGCAGAGGCCTGGAGAATATCGACTACGCTGCTCCAATGCAGAAACGGCTTAGTGGTTGTAGCACCTCCGACAAGGTTTAACGACTGCTATCGTATCGATAACAATCGGCACCGACGGTCATCCAACACCCATTCAATGTACCTATTGACCTCGAACGACGTTTCTAAACTTTTTCGACCGCTTGCGATCTACTCAAGCAGTGGGCTATGCGCGCTTCAAAAATGTATCTAAGCTCTCTATATTCTCTCGTCGCTATAGAATCGAACATGTAATATGGCTAGCCTCGCTGGAATTGTATATACCTAGCCTACCTACCTATCTACCCTTGACCTTTACCGTTTGTTTGTCAATAGTCCTGAAACAGACTTTGATCTGAACTTAATTTGAAGGGCCGATATTGCTTATTACATCTAAAAAAGTTGTCCTTGTTCGAGTCTCGAGCTTTTAAAACTTTGAAGGTCATTGTAAGCGTCTAGGGAAAAACATTTCACATTAGTAGGTAGTAGATAAAAGTTCGATTTTTTTAGGTATGAGCAATTGAGCATCGATTTTCTATATTTATATCGATATAACTTTTATATACCTACTTACCGATACCCGACGTAAAACATGAATAAAAAAATCTTTCTTTCTTCTTTCATAATACGATGTTAATAAAGTTTATAACGCAAGTATAACAAACAACATACATGTGCAAAATAATTTATTATAATTACTTAGGTTTGCCTTTAAAGAAAATGTTATATGTGTGTGCATATTATGTGTTTATAATTATGTCATACATAAGTAGGTACTAATGCATTTATGAAGAATTTCCATATTACTCGTATATTAAGTTTTTTTCAGTAAAAATAGAAAAAAAATTCTTAAGTGCCATTCATAATTTCGCTATGAAACACTAAAGTCTATATGCAACACTAATCTCTTTGCGATAGAGTTTCTTTGTTCTAAAGCAGGCTTTATTAATAATATCCTTCCTCTACTGCCTATACTAGCTTTAATTAATTTTATAAGAACATCGTACTACGAAAAATTATATTTAAAGCTCTTTATTTCTTGATTGAACATTGTCGATCTGAAAATCGATTTTGCTTCTTCGAAACGTCTTAAATCATTTCGTATTCGCATGAAATTCCTCAGAAATTCATATTTTCTATATTCAATTTAAGATTTAAGCTACGGCGTAGAGGGTCTACGAATAATGGTCCAAGATCCCAGGGCCGCCAGACTTCACGTATTTTCTGACGAACAAAATAATAATGTTTCACCTTCGGATTACAACAGCCAACAGCAGGCGTTAAATTTATTCGTACGAATATTATTGCTATAAACTATGGTCCAGGCGTTTATATACCATTGACCTTTGAAGCGTCTGTTAAGCAAAACAGCCGACGGTAAGTGTCTGGGAGTATTCACAACTTATTTTTAACGACATTGTCTACAATATACGTGAAAATCAGCTAGGAGAATACGTGACGTCAGTAATTTTTTTATGTACTTTGATTACCTAATACCTGGAAATTGGCCATCTAAGCAAGCTAGCTGGTCCATATTACAGAGGTCAGTGGACCAATGTAATTGCAGTTTGACAGGCAGTGTCGTCATTTATGATTTAGTACTCGCTCCACTTCTGATCACAGTGCAAACGAGTCACGCCATGTAAAAGGTTTCCCTGATACAATATTAATCTCGCAGGACGGTGCTATTACATGAGATATTAATTTATATTCTACACGTAATCCGGCTACTTCATTAGGAGAATGGAACGGAACGGTAGTTAAATTTTAAATAAACTGCGCTATACTTTTTGCTTCAGTAACCACTTGTATCCGTAACGACGGATATAAGATAAGAGATTAATATTGCCATAGGTTGACATAACTGATCGACCAATCAATACGATGAAATTAAAACATACGAGTAGGGCTCTGTACGGAGCAAATATGCACTGACATGCGACAAAATGAACGAAATGACGATGTCGTATGACCAACTTTAGGACACTGACTTTAGAACCTATTTTAGTTCATAAATATTTTTATAGTAATTGAGTAGGAAATATGCAATAATATCCTTTTTTGGGCTGTATGCCACCCGCATATATTTTGCTGCTCATGAGGACTGAGATTTTCGCCGTAAAAAAAGGTATCCCAAGCCGAAACGCAATACATAAAGAACATGCTGCTTTACAACGGGTTAAGGGGCTGTTGGTAAGGTACCTTAACGAGCAAGCTACTATGGCTCTACCTAAACATATATTACGTATCTTTCAGCTATGTTTGGTCACAGGGCATAAGGCGCCGATGAGAATTTCCTTTGTTTTTTCACTGGCAACCTCGCGTTGATTAAGTTATGAGCTATTAAGTTGACTTGAACGAGATTTTTGTAGCCAAAATCTATGCTTACCTACTGCTTTTTATTACAATAAAATCTCGTTACTGAGGCGAGCATCTTCTTATAATACGTATATTAACTAGCTGTGTCCGCGACTTTGTCCGCGTGGTATTCCAATATAAAAGTAGCCTCAGTTACTCTATACATCAGCTATCTGCCAGTGAAAGTCCCGTCAAAATCAGTCCAGCCATTCCAGAGGTTAGCTGGAACAAACAGACGGACAGAAAAAAATTGTATAAAATGTTATTTTGATATATGTACCGGGTATACACACAATTATGAATTTAGCAAAACCGTTTTTTTTATATTACAAAAATTAAAAAGAAAATATATTAAAATTGTGTAAAATTTTTAGGATTCCACCTATCCATATAGAAGGAAGGATAATAAGGCACGATAACAATACCAAGAAGATCGTTTGTATAGAATTTTAAAAAAGCTTTTGCAGAATACACGCGAAAAATGTCCATTCATTTTCATCGTACAGGTTCCAAACTTCTTTGCTATCCACTCCTTGTTGTACCTACACTCGAATTTCGTCTATATTCCGTGGGCAATAAAGCTGAGAATCGCCGGAGCTATTGTTCGCGGATTTGGGAGTAGAGGCAGTTTTTTCTGTTTTTAAATGATGATGTAAAGTTATGAATTTATGCCAGTCCCTAGACGTGGTAGCAATTTTCCTGTTCAAGTGTTTGTGAGGCTTTCAAGGTTTTGAGGCTCTTTGTACAGTAACACACTGATAGCCCCAGTGGCTAGAAGGCCATTGTAGGGGTCCGGGTTGGAATCTATTTATTTACATGTATGAATCTATAATACTGTTTTATTTACAAGAAACAAGAAATTAAAAAAAACAACAGAATATGCAAAAAAATAAACTAACTCCTTAACCATTAAATTAAAACTAAGTATTTACAAAATAAAATATAAAATAATAACAATGTTATACCTACAACTTCAGCTTAGTAGTACCATCAAAGAAGAGTCCGGTAATGTCATTGTTGTCATGGCTGCAGAGGAACACGAAAGTGTGCTCGTGGGCAGTAGAGGTTAATTACTTAGTTATTTGGGTTGCGTATGTTTTAAAAAAATACAATTAAAAGTTAAAAACAATGTTATAATTACGATGTTTAATTGGCATTTAGTTTACAACTTATGCACGTGCAACAACAATTTAAAAATAAACGTAGGTATATTTTTATTCTGTCTTGAAAGACAAAGGCCGCGAGTTCGTTGAGCCTATAAAAGAGAATGACAGATTAAGAATGCGCGGCAAATTTAAGTACATTCAAAATAATGGTAATTTATGAGGTTTTTGATTTAAAATACACAAAATAGATTGGTCTTCGTCTTCAGAGCTAATGCTACATAATGTATTGTTTTTTAGGTAGAGACCTAAATATTTGCGTGGAGTTTTTAGAACAAATACATGTACAATACAATTTATATTATATCTTCATCAAAATAGAGAATGATGCCAAATTTCGAAGACGCTTTAAGTAGGTATAAGTACATAGTACATAGTACATAGTACATAGTACATAGCTCCTTCCAATACAACATAATTAAACGATAGATATCTTTGAGATGATGATCTACTTTAAATCTAAATGTGATCATGTGATCAACATAATTCGAAAAACTACTTCAAACTAGTTTCAAACCACCACTTTAATCGCAGAACTACGCAGCTTTTTTACGCAGAACTAATAGGTGGAACTAATAGTTATCTAATGGCTATATTAATGTTATTTAGTACCTAGTAACTACTTGTCTTGAATAAATCGATTATTAAATTTAATCTTTAACTGCCGGTCTCTGGAGGGATAAAAAAATTGAATGAAATTGAAAACAGACTTCAACTCAGTGTCACACAAATCGTCTCTCAATTTGCGTAAAGTCGTATTTTTTGCACCGACCTTTTGGTGGGTCTCTCGAGTCGTGCTATAAAATAGTATACGATTCTCTTGTTAAAAGTTATATAATCGCTACGCTCGGGTGTTGGGTGTTGTAGGCTACTTAAGCCATTCGAATCATAATGACTCGATTGAAATGTTGACTAATGTTAAATCGTTTTCCTACCTACCTACCTACCTATACCTACTCTCCCGTACTTATCGGAAAGAATTTCACCTTGACTCGTGAAAGCTCGCAGAATCACTCGCCTCGGGCGACGCCGTGTACGCCTTTACCGTTGCACTCACTGAGGACTATACTTACCGAATTAGTGGGTCAACTTTAGCTCGTCGGTCAGAACAGATAACCGATGACGATCTGTTAAAACTCTGAAAGCAGTATCAGAATAGGAAAATGGTTTATGCCACGTACCTATGGTGGTAATAGCCCAGTGCCTAAGAATTTGATCTCTTACGGTCTCTGAGGTCCGATTTCGTATCCCAGTGACACCTTTCTTAAAAATATAAGCCCTTTATAAAATCAGTGAAAACATCGTGAGGAAACCTGCACGCCTAAGAGATAATATGCATTAGTTGGACTAAAAAGTATCTAAGGTCCTAAGTCTATAGATTTTGTTGTCGAAGAATATAAGCAATCGTCAGAAAAAAATTCTTAATCGAATGTTTGATTTATCAAAACATTTATTATTCATAAAGCTATCACTTTACAAGGAAATCAGTAGTGCAAATCAGCTTAAACAGCGTTATCAGTGGATTTATTTTAAAGTATAAAAAAATTTATACGATTACGATTTTTATTAAAAATCGTTGCATTCCATTTATATAGCTTAAATATTTGTTTACTGTTTATTTTATAAAATTATAATAAGTAACTTGAGTGGGTCCTGGGTGCCATGGACAAGACAAGAAAACAACCCACAAAAGAAAATGTATAAAAAATCGGTGGGCTTTTTGTTTGTTGAAATCTCTACTTTTTGATGGTGTAAGAAAAAATATACTTGGTATAAATAACTATGGTAAATGTTCTCAGAAAATGCAATACTTACATGTATTTTTTACAGTAGTTATTCCTAACAACCTGTGAACCCATGAATTAGTCACAGATTGGTAGATGGTCCATTTAAAATAGTTCGAAGTGCGAGAGAGTTAGCTGTCAAGATGCCATTACACGCAAAAGCACCCCTACACACCGTCCGTGCTAATTTCAGCACGCAATAACTTTTGCTTTTTTATTAAAGAGATCGCCAAGTTGTAGAAATTCAACTATAATTTATTAAAATTTTAATTTGACACCTAACGGAATGTATACACGTCATTTTTGTCTTTGTGTGCATGTCAAAGTATTGCAACTTTTGATAGTTTACTTCTAATGCATTTTAAATTATTAGATTTTTGCATTCTTCTTAATATATAAACTTAAATAAATGTGCCAAATTTCAAACTGCTATGCTCGCGTAGATGCCTGAAAGATCTCCATAATGCTTTCTCCATATTTTTTTCCTTCTCATTCTGAATGACTTTTGATAGATGAATTGACTTTTAGCACGGACTGTGTGTGTACACTCTTAAAAAAATAGCTGCCAATTTTTTAATTTGGGGCACGCAAGTCGTCCATTCCACGATAGGTCGTAAATGATTTTAAAGTGGGTCAAGTATCTTACTGAATCATAATAAACATTTTCACTCATAAAACAAATTAAAACATAAAAATTTGGTTTCCACGAAACATGAAAAATGCCGCCGCCATTAAAACTGTTGAATGGGCGGTGTCTAGTTAACTTTATGACTTCTGTTTCAATTAGTTAAAGTTAAAGTTTTAGTTACCTATATATAATTAACTTTATGACTTCTGTTTCAATTTGTTAAAAGTAAAAGTTTTAGTTGTTAACTGTATGGTCTATTTTTTACATATTTTGTCCTATTTGGTAAACAATCTTAGCGTGTCTTTTTATTTAAATTTGCGATTTAAAATAACGCAGAGACAAAATAATAAATTTTTAAAAACCAAGTGTCATTTAATGCTGAAACAAAAATATTAAATGGTCCAAGTAAAACAAAAATATTAAAAAAACTGATTTATTTCATTAAATTTTCCACTGAAACAATTACCTAGGTATTGACAAACGAGCCGGAACAAAATCCGAGATCACATCTTTTACACGCAAGCTTAAGATATTAGATACTTTTTCTAGTCAGTATCATAGAAACACAACACATTATAACATAATAACACACATACAAAAACAACAATAGTTAAACCTGAAAATAAGTCTGAAAAAAATCAAACCGGTCTTAAATGTTGGGTACGAACTGGAACAAAGAAGCAAGTTAGCATGAGCCACCTTTCAGTTATAGAACTTTCGAGTTATGTTGCACAAAACGATAAAAACCTTTGTAGGCCTAAGTACCAATTGAGTCACATGCCATTTAAACCGGGTCCGAAATGCAAAACGTAACAAATAACACGTTGAACGCAGCGCAAATAATTTTCTATTTACAAACGGTAACGCGAGTCGACCAGTCTCTCGATGGGCGACGGACGCGCGTCTCGCGACGATTTAAAAATAAAACTTTCATTAACCGAAAGAAAGTAGTCGCCGTCGCCTCGCCACGACACTGTAATTAAAAAAAATCAATTGTCAATACATAGAATTTGGCGCGTAATTGACAATATGGCGGCGTAGCTGTCAAATTTTCCCGCGTCTGTTTACAAACAAGCGGATTTCGCGCGTGATGTGGTTTGTTTTTTTAATCAAGGATTTTCGGGACATTGTACCAAAAATCTGTGAAGTGTGAATGCAGTGCATAATGGTAATTAATTTCTTCGACATTTTATTTTATTTTTTGTTTTTATGACGTTTGCGATGTTGCATTACAATTATTCCAAACATTTATTTTTATTATTTTGTTTCTAAGATAAGACATGAAATAAAAAGTCAAGTTTTTTAAAATTTAAGTTCAATATTTTAGGACTAGGACTTAGGACTTTTTGGGCAATATTATTTAATTTTCATGTAGAATTTGGCCTCTTAATCACAAGTTGCGGGTTCGAATACGGCACGCGCGATTGACTTTTCTAATTTATGTGTGCTTTAAAATGTCTGCTGTAACGGTCATATAAAACAACGTGACCTGCATACCTGTAAGTTCTCTATAGAGTTCTGAAATGTATGTGAAGTTCACCAACCCGCATTAGGCCAGCGTGGTGGACCAAAGCTGCCATTGTGATAGAAAACTCGCCTTGCAGTAAGGTCATTAATGGGTTCATACAGAGCAGCAGGTCCCCGAGATTTTACGAGCAAAAACACTTTAATTTGTATTTATTTTAAAACTATTCCATGAGTGAATAACGGGCACGATGCAAACGGGCCGATCCATAAACACTTCTGTTTTATAAACATCACATTGCATTTTGCAGTTGCCAACGCCATAAACAATCTGAATTTGATTTTAACCACACTTTGAAAGCTTTGGAACAGTCTTGTCTGATATATTTTCGCAGGACTATAACATGGGGTTCTTCAAAATGAAGCTCTCCACAGTTGCTTTTCAGTAGGCGACGGTGTCTACCACAAGTTTGCTAGGTTACCTGTTATTTTTCAGGGTTCCGTACCCAAAGGGTAGACTCTGCTGTCCGTCCGTTTGTATGTCTGTCTGTTCGTCTATCATCAGGCTGTATTGACCCGTAATTGTTAGTGTCTAAACTCTAAATAGAAGTAGGTACCACAACCACACTACCACAGTAAATATATTATCTCATCTATATACTGTGACCAACTGTGACACTACGACCGCAACGCATCTAAACGTGGTAGGTACCTACATCTAAAAAGACACTTAGACAGTTTAAATTTTTACAGATGACGTATTTTTGTTGCCGCTATAATAACGGATTTAATACTAAAAAACATAATAAAATAAATATTTAAGGGGACACCCGTACAACAACGTTATTTGCTCGTGCGTGAGTCTGACTCGCACTTGGCCGGTTTTTTTCGGCTCAAGTCATCCTTATATATTTTGTATCTATCCTTATATTTATATCTTCATTGAATATAAGCGAAATATTATAAATTGTTTGTATCCACAGAGTGCGATATCGAACGCGAGCAGCAAGGAGTCCACCACGCCGTCCACGCCGCCCGGCGAGGCGGAGCCGCCGCTCAACTACACCAATGAAACAGCCGGTATTTTTATTTTTTTGCTATAAAAATTTTAATTGAAATATAAGAAAAGATATTTCTTTGGCAACGTTGAAGTTACTTTACTTTAACGTTGCCAAAGAAGTGAGGTTTTCTCATGATATTTTTAAATGCCGTTATAATTTTGATGTAATGATTTTGACTCAAGATCTCATCAAAATTAAAATGATAATGAATAAAACTGAATAAGTTTGCTTGTTAGTTAGAGTTTGGGTCGGAATGATTTAGGTGCTGACTGCTGAGTTAGATAGATAACCTGC
>DWIY01001512.1:0-10001 GCA_018248615.1 Erynnis brizo brizo
GATGGCGCTAATCACAAAAACACACTCCCTCCGTCTTACGCATTTTCGATCAGGGTCACGTGTCCTGACGTGAGTTTAAAATTTTTTTACCCATCCCAAAAAGTGCCCAGCGCCGCTAAAGAAGTTTTCCCTTCAAAAACAGAAAATAAAATGTTTTAAGTAATGTTATCGTATAATCGTACCTATCTGATAAAGATACATTTATATTTAAAAATATGACAAGATATCGTATCTAATAACAATGATACTTTTAAATGGAATAATCAGATTCGTGCGATATCTACGTAAGCATTTTAATCAAATATGATGTCATGCGCGATAATCCCGATTGTTATTACAAAAACTCATATTAGAAACGATTCGTCATTCATTAGTGTTTTGTGTCGAACATTGTATTATAATGCGATGGCTTTCTTTTTTATCTCTAGAGCGTTGTATCGGTATCTCGTTCTGAGAATAACATAATGAAAGAAGGTTGTTTATTTCACATACCTTTTACTCGCCAATACAGGTTGCCGTGACCGGTCCGCACCCGCCATTCTTGTCTGCTTCGAACATATTCCGTGAATAAATAACCTTTATTTTGACGAAACATTTCAGTCATGGCTCTTTATTTGTAGATTGAATTGTAGCACTTTTGTCATGTTTACTCATGTTCCAATTATGACCCGTTTTTGAATTGATTTTTTTTTTTCGTCTTTTCGCTGTTTGTGTTGTCATCTCGGGCATAGATGTATTATTCTAAGTAACGTTAGAAGAGATTGGCATGGTCAAAGAGAAAAGACTAAGAAAGAATACAGTATGTTCGAACGAGGTAGATATACGAATTCGTTTTTAAAACGAAGTCAAGAAAAATCTCGCCGTATTTTACAAAATAATTAGTTTCAATTAAGAAAAAATTGTTCAGTAAACGTACAAAACCTTAATTATATTGTGCAATGCCTAGTTGTAACTGCTTTAAGTAAAAAAACCCACATTATCATGCATTTTGCCCCCATGTATGTTTGGTTGAATTATGCGAGTTTTTAGAGTTAATTCAAAAGATTTATTACACAGATATAATATTTAAAAAATCATGATATCTAATCACCTTAATATTTGGAATGCGTACGAATTCATTACAAGATAATAACAAATACGAAAGAATAAAATTTTAATTTTTTTTGTTTTATTGTTGTTTATTTTAATTTTAAGCGTTACAATCAAACATACCCGACCCGTAGAATTAATTAATTATACCAGTGTTCTTAAAATTAAGTTAGGTACCAACTTGATATGCACATTATTGGTTTCGCCTCTATCATTTTACAGCCGATCTACCTAATATTACGAGTATATCTATGATCTCGGTTATGGTTATTGAAAGAATCAATACTTCTACAAGTTTCGGTACCTATATAAAGTAACAAAATAACATAAGACCTACATAAACAAACCAACCAAACTAAAAGTTTTAAATAATTATATTTATTATATTTAGCTTAACAAACTTAATAAGGATAAATATTTATAAAGCAAGTGTACATAATACATTATCGTGATATTCTTGTAAGATCAATAGATACGTCAAGATGTCAGTCGCCAGACCTACTCGTATGACGGATAACGTTATTGTAGACATAAAAACGTGTCGTAGTTGGTTACCGAAGAATATAGAAATCAGGATAATGACATTACAACTACGAGTACCAAGATTAGAAACCAAATCACAGTTTTCAATTAAACTGAAAATATTCAGCTGAATCAAGTAGGTACCTTATGATAAGAAGTTGAAAATATTTTGAAATTTAAAAATTTAAAACGAGGGTCGCAGTATTATCTCAGAATACAGAACAAACATTATTATAAGTGACACAAAAGCTTAAGAATCACCAGACCAGACCACTGTCAAATTTTAAACATTGTAGGTATACTCGCTAAAACTAAGTAACTAATTGTTAAGAACATATTAAACATATGTTTTAAATATTGTGGATGGGTGATTTGAGAGATGCAAAGTACAATTATTAATGTCTAATGAACGAGGTAGCAAGCATTTGTAAATGGGGAAAATGATTTGCAACAAGCATTAGCCAAGTATGGCCTGAGTGACGCAGTGTTTAAGACGCCGGTGCGCCGCGCGCAGGTTCCTGGGTTCCTGGGTTCGATTCCCAGTAGAACAGGGATTTGAAGGATGAGTTTAAATTTCTGTTTCAGGTCTGAGTGTACCTATGTGTTTTTCTCTTGTGTACCCACGCCACGACACAGGAAATCCTAGTGTGAGGCTAGGACTGTGAAGCGTTATTTATTTATTAATATTCCCGAGATGATTGACGTATTGATGAGAGATTGACGTAATCGGAGTACGGTCGCTACACCAGGCTAAATGATCATGTTTGGGATCACTGTGGGAGATCTCCGGTTACCAAATAATACTTATTTCCATAGCCACTTCTACATAACATTACGTCTATGCCGGGTACATAGTTCGCCTTGAGTGGCTTTCAAAGTTGCCGGCCCACTGGGATGACTTCACCCAGACTCGAACCCGCACCTACGTGTCTGAGTCACGACCGGTTCGCCTACACGGCGCCTGGCGCTGCACAAGGAAAATTATACACGAAACAATCGAACCTGTTCATCTATTTCATGATAAAACTGAAATTTCTCAAACGATTTTGATGAGGTTTTTTCTATTAGATAGGCCGTTTATTTAGTGACATTTGTGCGAAATTTCTTATCGATTGGTTTTGTAGTTTTTGAGCTGCAAAGGAAAATATCAGAACTGTTAATGCTCAAGTAGGCTAAGTGCCCTAAATGCAGATTTACTATTGGTTATTTAAATTTAAAACCAGGATTCAGATGAGAATATCATTTGCAAACAGGTTCAACTTGGCTGCAATCCATATATCAACTTATATCTACTGATCAACTGATCCTTATATGTCAACTGATCATGACGATGACGTCACATTAATTAAGTCGTCAATCTTTGGTGGTACCTCCAGGTCCGCCAGCCTTTGAACCTGTCATAACGCGGCGTGTTCCTCATGTGTTGTGTTTCGGCTGGGGAGGTATGGTTGCCGGGGATGCTTTATTTGAGGCGAACATCTTAGTCCTCATGAGAAACAAAGCACTCGTATTCAACCCCAGATAGGTTTTCTTTTCTATTTGAGGCTGCAGTGACCACTTAACATCACGTGCCCTATACGTTCGCGTGCTACTTAATTACCATAAAAAAATCTCTTCTATATTTACCAGGGTTCAGCAAGAAACCACCCCAAAATGATCATGACATCACGTACAGCGAAGCCATATTCATCCCCAAATTCCGTATCGATCGGGTGAGTCACCCGCTGACGTCACCACGACAGGGGTGCGTAAATTTGATAACGTCCCCCAAGGTAAAACTAATTATCTAATTGTGGTAGTTAACTATTTGGATTAGTTTAGAACACGAACTTAATGTTACGTTAGTACAAAATCCTTTTGAAAATATCTTGGAACTAATAAGTTTAATAATTGAAACGGGCTGGCCACATCGTTCGAAGGCCTGATAACAGAAGGGGGAAAAGGTCTCTCACAGGTCAAAGGGGGGAAAGGGAAAGGGTAAAAGGAGTACAGCCCGAGATGAGGCCTCACCTATCTCCCTCCAATTCCTCCCTATCTCCTACAAAGGGCTGAAATGATGATAATGATCAATGAATACCACGAATACCTTTTTTGTAACGAAGGGGAAACTTTCAAGGTACTCGAAGTTGTTGAACCGACATTAAGGGAGATTTCTACCCACTAAAATTCAGTCATAGCCTACACGAGAGAGGTCCGGGTTAGAATTCCAGTGTGCCACTGGAACCTGGCACCATGACTTTCTTAAAAAGTTTATGCGCTTATAAAAATATCACCTTTAACGATAAAGGAAAACATAGTGAGGAAACCTGCATATTGTGTGTGCCATATTCATTCATCCATACATTTTACGAGTATAACAGGGCTCTATGTTTAAATTTTTACGGGTTATTCTTCATAATTGTTGCTTGGTCGATTAATTATGTCAGCCAATTAGTAAAATGCCTAACAGGTACTATTCTGTTTTCTGAACTATGCTTCTATGTTACTCCCGATCCAGTGAACAAACTGTGTCATATAGGTAGATAGGTAGACACTTTTTGTCCATATCAATAACATGAGACCGCTGTTGAATTTAAAACCACGTCTATATGAAGTAGCGACCTGAATAATTCGCTGATTTCTTGACCAAAATCAGCATCTTGTTTTGCCAATACAATATCTGAAGCCGTCCACGCTATTATCACCTCTATCTCAATAAACTTTACTCTCAAAATCCCGTGTAAGTAAGGATGAGATTACGATATGTTGGAGAAAATTTCTTTACAGTTACATTGTCAAATTAATTCTTTTGCAAAGGTCCCTGTAAGGAATTGAATTGATAAGAAGCTTTGTCAGTTACATTTATTGTGAGATGTATTCGGTTGTCTGCCTACTGTTTGAGTAATCTTAAAAAAACTACCTTTATTCATCATCAGACTAATCGGACGAGACCATATAAAGCAGTCATCGTCTATGTGCAAACATCTTCATTTAAATACTATTTGTTTTCTAAGAAGATCTTTTCCATCCTGTAAGTGCAAAGTCTGCGCCCCATTAATGGCCCACTGCAGGGTCGTGTCTCACAATAACAACGATACAGGCTTTAGTCTTCCACTTGGTTAATGAGGGTTGGTGAATTTTATGGGGCTTTTGAACTCTCAGGAGGTGCTCAGTTAGGAGCGACTTCGTTCGAATTCAACTCGTGCGTATACGTACGTTCACGCACGAACAATTCCGACCGTAGAAATACTTACTATGGGAGCGCTCGCACTGCGCGTGAGTTATAGTAACCGCCATGAGTCGTGAGCACAGAAAATCGGTGTGAGGGATATTGTACACTTTCGGCCAATGAATAGCAGCCAAAAAAACGCGCCTATTGGTTAGACGTTTAACCACTGACCAACTGACAACTGACAAACCAATTGATTGAAAAGACATTGACTGCGTGAATCACAGCGCAGTCAATGTCAATCGACCAATGAAAGTTCTGCTCACCACTCGTGACGGCCACTATACCTACCTTTGTTTAAAAGACATGCAGCGTGAAAACATTAAAAGATAAACTCAAAAAAATAATAAAATTATTATGTTTCTTTACCCTTCAGTCACAAATCCAGTTTTGTAAGGCATCATGTGCCTTAAATATCTGTGTTGCCTTATCGTCGGAGACCCGCATCTTTTTTCAGTTATTTCAGTTATTTATGTTGTGAACTACTAAATAAATAACAAACACATTTTTATTTAAATATTTTCACATCAGTTACTTCAAAGCAATTAATAAAATACCTTCTCGACAACCAAACCGTAGCGCTATCCACACGTAACGGTACGTTATTGAAAACGCCTTAAAGCACTAGCATTAAACGTTACAAACAAAGTTTAAAATTGAAGCTATAAAAACGTCCAATCTTATTAGGACTTTCCCAGAGACAGTGCAAAGTTGGAGGGGTATTTATTTCTTGTTTAAAAAACTCCGGAAAACCCATAAAGATGTCCAAAGTTAAATAGGGCGCACCTGTTGTAGCGAGGTACGAGTATTGCTTGCCTTCACTGGACTTTCCTTGGCACGTTGTTTTATTTAACTTTTCCATTTAATTTTCTACTTTAAATTACGTCGTTTGTATCTTGGACAGTCAATCAATCAATCAATTTTACTATTAGTCCTATCTCCTCCAAGTTATTAGACAGAATTATTCAAACAAACAAAACAAAAATATCATTAGTTTATTATAAAGAAGCAAGCAAAAAAAATCACACAAAAATACATTATAAATATACTTACGTACTACACAACAAGTTTTCAAAACGGGCTGGTCAGAAAGAAACACCTCTATTTTTTAAATGCGCAGAAAAAATACTTCGAAACATATTATGAATTATTACGAAGAATTTAAAGAAAAAAAAGCAATATGAAGATTATGCGGAGGAGAAAATTTAATTAGATAAAAATGAAGTTTAATAATTCATTGTTAATCAAAACTTGGTGTTAATGGACGCATGGCATCTAAGTTAGATAATATAAATAACCTACTTATATCGTTAAAACTTAAAATTTAATCAATGTAGGCAGAAAGTTACAGGAGCAAGCTGATGGTTTAAAATATTTTATTATCATTAAATAAGTGAATTTCCAACAAAGCAAAGATAAGAAAGTAATTAATAAAATAAAATTAAAAGCGTGTAATAAACTCTATCACGCTCTATCAAATTTATTTCTAAGTAATCATTTTTTTGCCAATTTTAGGATAGTTTTCAAAGCAGAGGAGCGGGTAGGGGTACGAAAGAACTCTTTTTTGTTCCGCTGAATCCGCTGAAAAATACCTCGAACCATACGCGACATAATAATATTTAAAGAAGAAAAGAAAAAAAATATGAAGATTATGCGGGGAGAAAATTTCACTAGATAAAAATTAATGTTTAATCCTGTACACGTAAGAAGCGTAATCCGGGACCAAGTTTAATAATTCATTGTTAATCAAAACTTGGTGTCAATGTACATACACAGGGCGACGGAGTGCGCTAACGAATTCGTCACCTCTGCTGGAATTAATTGAAAAAGTTCCGTTGTCGGGGGTACGCGGCTAGGTGAGATTACAGTGAGGTTTCATTTTTAATTAAATTGCAAAAGTGTTAGAATGAACTGTGTTTCGTATCAACGTACTATTCGTACGTCAAACGATGAATTACTTACATTTGAAAAGATTTGGTTTCTTTTGTTTGCTTTCGTTATATCGTCACTACTTTGTATTACAACAGACCAAAGTAATAATATTTATTTTCACACCTAAACAAAGTTATACGATGGGCGGATTTATATGCCAATTCTCACCTGTTTGTAATACATAATTGGCCGTCAGGTCGTCTCAAACCGACTTTCGATGAAAATGCTGCTTCACAGCGGGCTCAGACAACCTACAAGGTAAAATTAAATTTAATACCGTCCTTAAATGTTCATAAACACTGTTAATTAGTGAATGATACTTAATAAGGTAATATCCTGAACAAAATGAAAACAACCCTTACGAAAACACTTAAGAAGCAATTCGAATCGAAACTCCACAACTTCACTTCAACTTCAAGTCTACAAATTAACTCGCAGCTGGATGATTTAATCAAAATCGACTATTAACGGAGTTTCAATTTCAATTCCAGGGTACAAGTGTAACTAAGCAGTCTAACGAACTGTGTGAGAGTGAGTTTAGCTCGCGATGCTATGTTAACGGAGCCAAACTAATTTATAGACACTTAAAGAAGATTTTAAAATTACTGAAATGCTACAGATAACGGAATTAATACCAAATAAATCGGAAAAATATAGGAAGCGTCATAATTATGACCCTGACTGCCATTTTAATATCATTAGAACAGAACTGCGAGTAGGTATGTTTAACAACTATTTACTAGACTATGTAACAATTTCTAGCACTTTCGGAAATGATATGAGAATATTTTTTGATGAATACTTTTCAAACTGTGATTTTAAGTTATCGGGTTTTAGTTTTCGTTGATTTATATCCTGACAAAGACACTATTCTGCCCATTTTTTATGATGCTGCTGGACGTAGTTCTTCACAATGTCACAAACTCTTCGCGTACATAGTTTAGAACCAAATTCTACTAAACCTACTATTTTAAGTTGAAGGCTATTAAGCCTAGAGTGTGAAGGGCTTAGTTAGTCAGCGGATAAACACCGCCGAACGAGCGCCAATCAGCACTCACTTGTCGGATCTGATTAGCCGCTGTTTAGTAAACGACGACATAGTGATACTGTGCTAATTATGTATGTACACTTAACGGGGGTCGCCTTCTGTAAGGATCTAGAGCTTAACCAGAAAAATAATGCCTTAAAAATAAAAATTAAGACTTCAACGTGGTCACATTCCTCTTTATTATAGCCATACCAATGTCTGATTTCTATACGGTTGTCGATGTCAAGTTTTTGCGAGTTCATTGGCTTAAATAGATGACATTGTTACCAACGCATTATTGTCAATAAATAAATTGGTTGATAAGTTTTCCGCAACATGGCGAGGTGCAGAAGAATTGTGCAAATAAAACTTTGGAGAGCATTAGGAACGGAGGTCTGAAGATACCCCTGAAAAGATAAGTATGGATTAATTAAATGTTTTGTTAAATCTCAAACTAACTTTAAGAAAACAGTATAAAATAATAAACAAAACAAACTGCCTACTCAGAATACAGATCACACAGAATACAGATCACACAACAGATCTTGTTGATGCTTTAATAATCCCATAACCGCCTCAATTTGTCTAATTTACCACCACAACAACGTTTTGTTTATTTGGTCAAATATTTTCTCTCTTTTAGGAGCAAATATTTCTCTGTGCGGACTTACTCTATGTTTAAGAACGCGCGAAAATTGAAGCAGGTACCGGCTCTTAGAATGAGACTGTAAACAAGTGAAATATTTTTGTTATTTTCGTCGCGCAACGATCGTTGCAGCCCAACTTAACTCCGTTAAGCGCCGGTGATGAGGAAACGTTTAAGTGCTCCCTTTTGCAACTTTTCACGGACTTTTAATGCAAACTTTAACGGAGTTTCACTGCATCGAGCTTTGGCTTGTATTATGACTCGTGTAAGCGGTTTTCAAGGATTTATGATTATGTATTCATTCGATTTTTTTGTGTACATTGCATACCCAATGAAAGTTGAGCGAATTTTATGTCTTTCGAATTGAAATACTATTTAATATTTATTGAAAGACTAGCTGTGCCCGCGACTTTGTCCGCGTGGAATAACTATAATATAATATAATTCTAAAATAAAAGTAGCCCAAGTTACTCCTTATTACATTAGCTATCTGCCCGTGAAAGTCCCGTCAAAATCGGTCTAGCCATTCCAGAGATTAACCGGAACAAATTAAACTTAAAAAATAGCCTAACGCTTTTCACTTCGAAGGGTTTAAACGCAGAATTGTAAAAGGAGGCCTACGCACATTTTAATTAATTCAGATTGTAATTTCAGAAGCTACCCGTATATCCTATGAAGCATCTAGAAGGTAATTAAACTCGTATATTACGGGTAATTACCCGAAGCTCGTCTCAACACTTAAAGTAATTAATGTTATTTGATCCGATATGTAATATATAGGCTACAGACAGCAAATTAGCAGGCACGGTAATCTAGTTAGCACTTAACGTTTAGTGCTATCGTCTCATCTTACTTTGATTTAACGTGATGTTGGTATTACGGTACGTATACAGGGTGTTTGGGTTCATATATGAAATGAAATAAAAAATTGGCAATAAACTTTACAAAGTTTTAGGTCCAATTATTTTATAATAATACCTACGTGTAGAGGACTTTAAAGCAAGCAAAAGCACCAAATACTAGGTTATACAGACATGCATAGGTATTATAATGTGTACTGCAGTTTAGGAGATAAGACGTGCCTAAACTTGGTCTAACATTTCGCATCCGTAGGTTCCTAGTTGACATTAATTTACCGCCAAGTGTATCAGGTTAGAGCAGTCAATATTAAGCAAATGTTGGAATCGTGCTTCTGTTTTAAACACATTAATTTATGAAATTAATAACAATATGGTATTCTTATATTATTTAATTGTTAATAAAATGAGTTGAGTTATAAAATTTCGTTTCATACCTTTACTCGTATCTCTTAATGATTTTTAATGAAATTCAACCATCATAATTTCTTGATTTTTTTCACGATAATGCGGGGTTGAGGTTGAATGATGCGAAATTAGATGACAACACAAAAGTTGAGATTTTATTCGGCGTAGCCCCGTCTTTATAAATACAGATAACCGGGACGATCCAAGGAGACACCGGGCCAAAATGACAAAATTTTTCTGGAGCAATTTTACAAGAAAAAAAGAAGTGATAATGAGCGCAAAAAAAAAGCACGGACCTAGAGTCTGTGGACA